>OMLP01010105.1:1095-21843 GCA_900302685.1 Spondyliosoma cantharus | reverse complement strand
GGACGCGTTTTTGTGACGGTAGTACTTGGACATAAAGTGCAAAGTACAGTAACGGGACATTTATTTACACTTTCCACTGTTTTCTTACGTTTTTTTCTCTTTATTCCACTTTTACCTCCACCTTCTTGCCATTGCTCCTCCTCCATCCTCCTGTTACTCCTCCCTTCTGTCCTGATTGCAATTATCTAAAACATATGATATCTACCCTTCATCTTCACGCATCATTACTGACATACTCATACACTCACCACTTCTACTTGTAGTGATGGAATGAATCCAAGTACATTTACTCGAGTGCTGTACGTGAGTATGAATCTTAGGTATTTGTATTTCTCCTTTATTTTCGTGCCATTTTCACTACCTTTTATGGGAAACACTGTATTTTTTACTCCATCAATCGATTCATGGAGGAAATGATGACATTAGTAAAATAATGATACAATACAAAATAGTTCAACATGAGCTCCACCTAAACCAACTACAACTGTAAAATCATAGTGGCATATCGATCACAGGCGACTTTTATTGAGTACTTTTACTGTGAATTCCACATTTTCCATTTTATACTTCGGTAACATTATGAATGCAGAACTTTTACTTGTGGTGTAAGTACTTTTCCTTAAGTAGAGGATCTGATTTGTTTACTCGAGGTTCTTCTGGGGTACCACGATTGCTTTTCTCCTCGGGTCTCGGTGCTTCTTCCTCCACTACACTGAGCGACTTTTGTCAGAGGCCACGTGTTTGATATCTAACAGCCAGAGGGACACCACCAGGCTCGTGTCCCACATTTTAAGAGGAGCTGATCGCAGTTGAAGCCCACGGCCGGTGTGTTCGTTGCCCTGACGAGGTTTGATCGGTGTTTGACCTGCTCCAGGTTCAGCACCCGTCTGTCAGCTCCTCTTTTTAATGCGCGACCTCCCCTCATCCCCTCTGATGCGTGTCGATGGATCCGATGCATCACCGCTGTTAGCCGAGACGACCTAATTTGTCACATCGCATAGGCGCTGCGCTGAGACTAATTCCCTTCCCTCATTTATTTGTGCTATTATTAATATTGCAGACGCCGCACTTTGCGTGACGTCGCGCGGGGTCTTAACTCTCTCCTCGTCAGAATGAGGAATTACAGCGGAGTGCTTTACCGACACGCAGGCTGGAACGAAACCGACGCGAGTCTGTCACTGTGACCCACTTCTGCGACTCATTACATGTGTGTAAACCTCAAACAGATACTTAATGCGTCTGTCGCTCTGTCTCAAATCGCTTTTTGGCCTTTTTTTTTGGTAATATCAACAAAAGAAATGAGAAAACAACACCCACACTCAGCATCTAAACTCCACACACAAAACACCAACACAGAAACTCACGTATCTCAAAATATAGATGTGTTTGGACCCCCTGTCGTCACACATTTTGTTTCTTGAATAAAAACTTCTCCATTTCAAACACAAGAAACCCGTCCATAGCATCCAGATGAAATAAATGTGTTTCCATGTGTAGGCACAGAGGAAAAACAATTAATATAATCCCATTTGTCACAGACACAAGCTCGCAGCCACACTCACGCACACTTTTTCTTTATCTCTCCCCCCCACATGCCAATTTCTGCTCTGCATCCAGGCAAACACCCTTTCTTTTTCTTGGCGGTATTAGTATTCATGGGTCTGTATTTTTCCTCACGACAGTTTGAAAAATGAAACGAGCAAATAAAAAAACATGCCTGCCTGACCTCCACACAGGCCGCAAAATGTTCTGCAACGAGCAGAAATATTACGTAAATGTGGACGAGAATGACGTGAACGTTACATTCGTCCACTACGAACTGGATTATGTGATGTGATGAACAACAGATGCCGCATTTTCACCTGTCGACTATTGTGTCACTCACCTGGTTTAGCTAATAATCAAGCTGAGAGTCAGTCAACATGTGGCGATGTGGAAATGTAGCTGCATGGTCTTTATATAACACGTTGCATCAGTTATCACAATGAAGATGTTGAAACAATATTAAAAAAAAGATTAAACGAAAGTCAGCGTTTCTTCCGACGTCTGTTTGGTGATGATAAATGCATTTTTCTAGTCCATCAGAGTTTGGTTTAAATCTGTTCTGTTCATTTTTGATTATTGAATGAATTCTGAAATACATCTGAATGATGTTTTCATATTGAGATATCTAGAACGAATCATTGTTCAAACTGCAGTTGAGGTTTTTAAGTTGCAACTTTACATTTGTTTAGTTTGAATTTTCAAGTTCACTGTGCTTACGCTCCGGTCAGATTTAGGCACATAAACTATGTGGTGGGAAAAGATCATTGTTTAGCTTTAAATATCTACTTTTCGTTGCCTTGAACACAGCCGGAAATTTTCCCTCGCTCCCCTCAAAAATATCCACTGGTGTCAAGCTTACAAACGTCTCAACGCAGACTCGAATTAGTCCGGAACTCTTGGTTTTCTTGTCGCCTGCAGCTCCAACACTATTCCCTCCACCTCCTGATATGATAGCCGGCTAATGAGCATGTATTGTGAACACGATATGTTTTGCACAAATATCAATGTGGTTCGTAGCCTATGACAAACACAAACATGGATGTTTTTGTGGTTTGCAGAAACATTGACTTTTTGAGCTTTTTACATTCTGCAGGAAACACAGAAAGGAAGGAAGGAAGGAAGGAAGGCAGAAGACGTACAAGCTGTTGTTATGCTGAATCGTTTTCACGCCATTCTCACTAATATCGCTCCTTCTAGAGAATATGTCTTTAATAGGTCTTTTGGTTCTGGAAGAAGAAATAAAGAGGCAAGAGGGGAAAAATAAGGACGTGCACCGAAAGGGTTTAAACTATGGATGCTACACTCTCATGCATTGATTTGCTTAGCTGAACTTCCAATTAGAATTTGGAGTTTTCTCACCAGCAGACTCTGGCTCCATGTGCAACTCGCTCTGTCGGCCAAAAAGAAGCCGACAGGGGCCGACCGGTGCCAACGGTACGAGAGACACCACGAGAAACCAAAGCCGCAGATGCTCACTGACGTTCCAACCTGGTGCGTTTGGGTCTTTAAGTGATTCTACAGCTATTGTGCATGTTTTTAAAAGAGCATAAAACTATTTTTATTTGTGGAAACTGTGTCAGAACAATAAAAACTCGGAACGTTTCCGCTGTCAGTGGTTGATTGACGGCAGAGAGCTGGCATTTTCTGGTTGACACTCTGTCACACGCCGCGGTGTGCCGCTAACTGAAGAATAACACACCCGTCGAGCGCTGAAATGAGGCATTTATTTTTTTTTTCCTCTTCAAACATGTCAGCATCAGTTATCAACCAGCAGCGAAGCCATCTGTCCCTTCCGCAGCACTCAACATTTCACAGGGACTCATCGCGCCGTTCGGCTTGTAATTCACTTAGAGAGTGAAACCTAGTGGGAGAAGCTCCCTAACATTAGCACTGACAGCCACTAGATTTGACTTTACATTCATATTTTACCACCTGCTGACTCATTGGCTGCGCACTGATCTCTGCATTTGTCCTGCATTGTCTCCTCTGTCTCTCTTGCATGGATGCAGCTCGGTGATGTCGTGATATTCGAGCCTGGGTTGTCACAGCTCGACATGCTGCGGTGTTAAACTTCTGCTTCTACTTTTGTGTCCGTGACAGACTCGAAGTTCCCCCTGTCCTCTCTCTTGAATTTTAAACATTTTGTTGGACATAGATGCTGCTCCTGACACGTTTTTTTGTTTTTGTTTACAAGGCGTTTCCCCCCCAACAAACCCAAAGGGGAAAGTCCAGGGGACTTTTGTTTTCCAGCAATGCACCCGACAGCTGTTCTGCCAGCAAACCTTTTAATATTTGCTGCTCGCATGCAGGAGGTCTCAGGGGCCGTCACACTGCGGCAGGTGCCAGAAGCTCATATAAAAAGAAACACACAGACACACACACACACACACACCAACTTCCACCACCACCGCCAAGTCAAACACTCTTTTAACAATTTGAGCACACACTGACACCAGCAGCACAAAAGTGCAAAGACACAACCTCACGGTCTGTGATCCCCCCGCGCTGTTGTTCTGTTCCAGCCGTTTTAATTGGGGATTTGAGCCGGGCTCTTGTCTTTCTCACTGTGACAAGCTGAAAATAGCTCTTTGACAAGTGTCAGAAAAGCCAGCCGGGATCAGACTGCGCATTCTCGGTCAGATGGGTCGGTTGGCACGAGGGATTCGCGCCCGAGGCCTCCAAACAGGGAAGGAAACAAAGGCTGCCACCCTCCCGCTCCATGTTAGGTCGTCTTCCAGTTTCGCGCACCTGTTGCAAAAAAAAGAGGTTTTCGCCTCAAATATTCATAACTGCACGCTGCCTGTCAGAGTGTTTCTACATTTTGCTGCAGGTCCCCAAGGAACAGGATGAGATTGAGCGTAGAGAAATGGGAGATAAGGTAATACTTAAAAGAGCCGAGCTCAGAGAGAGAGAGAGAGTTTCTTTTTTCAAAGCTAATGAAGCCGTAATGCAGGAAAAGAAAAAGAGTTGAATTCAATTGAGATTCATTGCCTCTCCTTTGCTTCAGGCCCTGTTGCACCGAGATAATGACACAAGTCGCTGTTCACTGTAGCACTTTGTTGAATGTGCTCGTGAGCAGAAGTGCGCATGTTAGCAGTTTACTGAATGAGCTGAAGTGCTGAGTGAAGCATTTCTGGTGAGCAACATAATCAGGAAACATATCGATAAAGATGCTCCAGTGACCCTCCTCCACATCTGGAAACATTAGCTGTGTTTACATGGACCCTAGTAATTCATGAATAATGCTTAGAAGTTGTTCAAACAAGCAGGAATCTGCACAACGCAACGCAAAGCAACGCAACACAACTATTGTTCCCAGGACACGACGAAAGTCCTTCTTGAAAATCGTGATTACAACGAAAACACATTAATATATATCTATATATTTGTTTTTACAGCTTTGATTTTCTGGATAAAGTCGAAAAAAACATTCTCTTCTGTTTGACGTCTGGCAGATTGGATGCTTCACAACAGGCAGTCCACACGTCCACATATGCAGTTAAACTCTAAATCTCTAATCAAAACTGTTTCAATCAGACTGAAGAAATATTGTAGGAAGCAATGTTATTACTTTAAATATCTATTAAACAAGATGTTTCACATAAAACAGCAAAACCCAACAGCACTCATCTGCTTACAAAAAGGCCCAAAATGTAAATAATATCTCACGTAAACCAAAGCTAAAGGCTGTGTTTTAATGCCGGGGCAGTGCATGTAACCACGGCTATTGATGATCATTTGTCTGATTGTTTTTTTTAATTTGGCTAGTAGTCTAACATAATCCCTCTCCTAATCGTAACCATCAGGGAAACATAAAGCAACCGCGGCCGACTAAGTAATGACTAAATCTGCAGCTGTGAGCAGTCGATGAAGAAAGTCCTAATTTTAACACGGGGTGACGACTGCCCACAGATTGATGTAAGGCGATAAGGGCCCGAGCCGAGAGATTTGACGAGTTTTGTCTGACGACAGAGGAGAGAGGGCGAGGGAGGGAAGTCAAGGAAGCTGAGAAATTAAGCGGTTGTGGGAGTTCACCCAAAAGTCGGCCGGACGCTGCCAAAAGGATTGTCTGAGGAGAGGTCACATCCGATTGGCTCTGATATTGTTTTTTTGCAATGTTTGGCATCGTGGCTGCTTTATTAGGTAAGAGTTGGCTCCAGGTTGGCTTCTGGAGAGTGGATGTTTTCAGAGTTATGTAAAAAAAAAAAGAAAATGTTTGTTTTTTTTCAGGAATGTCAAATGTCAGCTTCACGTTGGTCAATCAGGCTTTTATCCGGCCAGACCGTGTAAGCCAATCCAAGAAAACAGCCAGATGGACGGACGCAGAACGACCAGACAAAGTTATTATGAAACTGAATCAAACAGGAAACGATCAATGTACTAAGGTACACTCAAAAACACAGCTGCAAGTAGTTTTTAATCTAATTCTGTTACGTGAATTCAACGTAAATGGTCACATGGTGAATAAATAGTAAAGGTTTATCAGTTCTGACTCTGTAAGGAACAAACAAACAGTATTTATTAACCGTTTTTAAGTATTATAAGAATCAATTGCAACTTTACGATAAATAATTGCTTTGTAAAAGGTTCATAAAGCATTTTATTGTCTGTTTGATTAACTATAAATTCAGCATTTTCTTATGCTGGTTGATTATAAAGTGTTAACAAACACCTAGATGTGCAACAAATGTACTGACACTGACTCAAACTCATGTAATAAATGATTACATGGAAATTTTGCATAAAATGTTTAACTAAGTTAATGTGTAATTCAAGCAAACATTTCATTGAAACTTCACAAAATACATTCAGTGTTTTTCTCAGAAAAGCTGATATCAAAGCCTCCAGTTTTAGCAAATAATTGTACAATTATTAGCAAGGCTTTATAGAATTATCTGTAAATCACCAATTACAACTAATCAAAGGACGGTTTGCTAACTCTCTCTCTTTTCTAAATCAAACGATCAGATTTCAGATGTTATTTCCTCTCGCTTGTGTTATGATAGAACAACACCAGAGTTCACTGGTAAAACAACCAGAATAGCTCACCAGCACGAGCAAAGTTATTTAAAGAGAGGCAGAACATCCCTCAGACACGCACCTCGCCTACATTCTGCGGCTCATCAGCCTGTAATAACAATACAAGAGTCAACAAAGACGGGTGATTTAGTAAGTACTGTGGCAGCCACATCAATGATTCTTGTGTTTTTAGACACAAATGAAACATAATATTCATCCCCGCAGCAGTTGTCACTAAACAAATTACAAAATCTTTCCAGAACAAAGACTCAGAATAGAGACCGGCCGGGCTTAAGAGATCTGCTGTGTAATTACTAAAGACATCGAGGCGATAAAAACGGATTCATCGGACACGATGCAGTCCTGTATTATATTACCGACGGCGTCACAGGTTTGAGTTTACGTTCAGTGAATGCTGTCTGCTCTAGAAACAACGTGCGTAATAGAAAATAGTTAGCGCCATTAACGCCGTAACGCGACACTCGTGTGACTTCGCGCCGCGCGGGGTGACAAACACACGTGGAAATATCAAATGCATTTATTCCCTCACTTTCTAATTCTGACGGACGGGGTCAGTCCCGGTCGTGACTCCGGGGTCGCGGCCTCTGGCTCGACTGTACATTTCTGATGTGTGCCGAGAAGCAGAGGAGGAGTCATCCTGATTCCTGATTGGCCGGAAGGGCTCGGCAACTGACAGCCCACTCGCCTGGGACACGGCACACCTGTCAGTCTATGTCTGTGGCTCAGGGGGGGATCAAGACTTTTTAAATTGTGAACCCCTCCCTTGTATTACTCACTGAGAGGAGACTGAGAAGACTGATACTGGCAGTAAATTTGGCCTTTTGTCCATCATGAACACAAAATCACTTTGTTTACATTTGAACGTTTGCTTCCAGAGAATGGAGGGTTGGAAAAACAGCCCAGGAGATCATGTCGGCATGTCATGTTCCTGCAGACCACATGCGTGTCCTCATATGTCTGTGTTAAAGGCTTCACACCATATGGACATCGCAGCAAAACATATCAAGTTTAATGTCTGGAGGTGGACGTTGACACTGGATATTATTATTTTGCATGATTTTGCGTTTATACTGACAGAAAGTCAAGTCCTCTCCAGCCATTTTTAATGCCGACAAAACCGGATGTTTTTATTAAGACCTAAAGATAATTGACAGTTGTGTTCGTGGTGACAACACCAGGTGTTTTTATTAAGACCTCGGGAGACGTCCAGCTGTATTTGTTATGTCACGAAGTTGATATTTTTGACAAGAAGTCTGGAAATCTCTGGTTGTGTTTGTTCCAACAAAACCGGGTATTTATAACAAGACGTCGGAACAATTTCCAGGCATGTTTGTGATGACAGGTATTTGTAACCAGACGTTTGGGACATGTCAAGCCGCGTTCTTGTGGACCAGAACAGCCCAAAAAATGTCTCTTCCTAACCCTAACCAAGTGGGTTTTGTTCCTAAACCTAACCAGAGCATAAGCACAGTGCTAAAAAGGAAATTTGAACCTATATAAATGCAGGATAATAAAAGTCACACACGATCCCAGATAACTATTTTTCTTAAAACGGGAACAGAGAAAATAAGGTCCCAGAACAGTGTTTGAAGCTAAAAAGGTGGCAGGGTCCGCCACATATAAACAAAGTCAAACAGCGTGAAACTGTGTCCTTTAAGGTCAGTTTGTTTCAGCCATTAAAACAAAGAGAGTTTGTTGATTTCAGCGTAATCTCTCTCCTCTAGTTAAAATTTCTTCCCCAAACTACGGAGTGCACCTTTAAATAAATGATATAGTTCTTTAAGGAACTTGATCACGTAAGACAAACTTAAAGGCCAAATGCACGACACCGGGCATTTAGATTAAAGAATTACTCTCTTAAAACGAATAAATAGAAGCTAGAATTTAATTATTACTGTGGCTGCGGTCAAGAAAAAGCGTCCAGCAGTCGATGGCGACTTTGGCTCCAGTCCAGTATTTTTCATAAAGTGCCAGTATCGGTGTCTGGTCTCGTCTGATATATCGGTCTGAGAGGAGAGTCCTGGGAGTCCAAGAGCACAAGTGTTGTGTTGGGAGTCGGGAGCTCCCAGCCAGCCAGTATAAGAGCTGTTTGCATGAGGAGCAGGGGATGAGACAGAAGGCTGTGCAGCTCCGGGACTGTCGACAACTCTGTCGCTCAGCGGAGAGGCTGCAGCGAGGGCGAGTCCACGCCGTCTGAAGCTGCAGGTTAGACTCAGTCTGGTTCTTTATCGTCTGAGCTGTGCTTTTTGCTTGTTCTGAGTGTTGTGTAGTTTATGTTTCTTTGGCTTCGAGTGTTTTGTGCAGCACATTGTAGGAGCTGTTTTGAGGTTTTGTGCTTTTAGTTCTGAGAGCAGCTTTGGAGACTTTACAGGAGCTGTGTTAAGAATTTCTTTTTCTTTTTGATGGTTCGTCACTTTTGTTGCACGTACTGTAGCTGGACTCGACGGTGGCTCTCAGAGAGGGAAATACATAATTTAAACACATTTCCCACCACTGGTTTATTCAACTGGCAAAGGCTGGACGGGAATAATGTAATTATGTAATATTTCATCACGCAGCATTTCACATCAGTAAGTCTTTTTTTTTTGGACTCCTTTCAACAAAAGTTGTGTTCACTCTTCACTCAGTGTTAACGTCAACAGCATTATTGTTTAATTCGATCCATTTCTTGACGGTCAGGATGTTGGATCAACTTGGTTTTAAGCCCATTTTTCTTTTTCCAAATCTATTTGTTAATGAAGTGTTTCACTCTAAATATAATATGTCTTTCTAGAAACTGTCCAGTGAAAATTAAATGTTGGTTTTTGGTTTCACTGAAGGAGTTTTACTTTAATCTCTGTTTAATCAGGCAGTCTCATTCTGATTAAGATCTCTTTTGTAGATTGACATGAGAGCATGAAACAATCATAAGCGTGTGTCAGCAGCAGAAGCAATTAGAAGAATCATGAAAAAACATCAAGTCAAGACTCCGGTTTAAGTTTTGCAGCTCATTCCATTTAAAAAGTGCATCATACCTGAACCCAGATTGCCAGAACCTGTGCCTAGATTAGGGATATCAAAGGTTTAGTAATTACTTTATTGTGAACTGTAGTTACCAATTCAAAATGAAAGATGAGACACGAGGAAGTTTGGCAACTTCGACAGTATTTCTGATCTATAATTCTTTCTAAGAATAATGAAGTTGCGAGTGAAGTCATGTAATCAGCCCCCAAATCTCAAATTTCTGTGAAACAGCTTTGCAATATTTACAGCATAATCTACCTAGAGACTTGTGACTCAGATAGGAAGAAAAAAACCTCCCAAAAAAATGTTCTGTGGCAGCACAAAAGCAACAGCGAGTCGGGATGAACATATACACAATAGACAGATTTATCACCCATCTTTAAATTGTCTACGTTCTGTGATCATTTTCATTCTTTTAAAAAGTTGTAGATCTTTTTATTCAGAAAAAAATCCCCCACCCTGTTGCTGAGCTCTGGCTGCAGTTGGCATGCCTAAACCCAGATGCCTGGCCCAGGGGGCAAAGCTCTCATCCCACTGAAGCCTCATCTGCTCTGTGAGAGACGTCACGCGTGAGGCCCCGGCGCATTAGTACTTAAAAAAAAAAGTGGGGCAAATCGTATGTGACACTTCATGGGGTGTTATGCACTGTTAATGGTACTTCACCAGTCTTTGGGAGGATAAAATGTCCTGAGTTAAAAGTGCGACGTATTCTTCGATAATCAGTTAAGTAGGGATTTTGTTGTCTGCGGTACAGAGATGTAGGCCGGTCTTATCAGCTGCGACATCTGCTTCATATTGAGTACACTCTGCTGCTCCAAATGTGTGCTTTTTGTTGTGCGCGCCAGCATATCAAATGACAAGCGTGAAAAAAAAAAAAAAAAAACGTTATGGGACTCAACAGTAGGAAATGGTGTCACCTTGTTCTTGTCCTCGTACTGGGGCGTTTGAAGCGGCATCCGCTGCTCTACGGAAAGCTCGAAATGAAAGAAACAATTAATCTCCGTGACATTCTCGATGAGACCAGCTGGTCCAAAATTAATCATCAGGAAATTATACAAGTTGGAGCACCAGGCTGATGAGGTGGAATCGTTTTGTGTTTAGACACGTTTTGTTAAGACTTGTTTCTCTGTCTCTCTGTTGTGTCCAGGCTACTCCAAAGGGCATGTTATTGACGGGACCACATATTCTACAGAGGACTTAACTCAAGTCTGATTCCAACTTGACTGCAACTGGTTATGAAAATCTGCACTCGGAGACTGAAACGGTATGTGTTTATCCAGGTTTTAACTAAGCCGTGCGATCATGTCATGCGTGGGATTTAAAGATTTAAAGACTATATACAATTTCTACATCATCTGAAAAACGACTAGACTTATGTGTTTTATGTTATATGTCAGAGAGTGAAGCAGGAAGGTGGTTGTCTAACAATGAAGAAACCAAACTTGTAGATCCCAACGTACTTTCATAATGTCATCAAACTACCTCTTTTGTTCCCATCGTTGTGATGGAGAGACTCCTAGCAGCACAGACTGTGTGCTCAACACTGTATGTATGTAAATGTCTGTATTAATCGACAAAACATCAGAGCTAATGTGTTTATGTCTCTCCTCAGGCTGGGGGTAAGATGTTTGTGGAGTCAGTCGTCCGATGGGGAGCTTGGAGCATCCTGCTCCAGTTTGGACTGTGTGTATCTGCAGGAAGCTGTCCTCCGCGCTGTGTGTGTCGACCCGAGGTTAGAGAAGTGATCTGCTCTGGCAAACATTTGAACTCTGTCCCGGAGGGTTTTTCCAGTGATGCCAGGCGTTTGGATTTATCCCACAATAAGATTAAGACCGTGGGGCGCCGCCAGTTCTCCGGCCTCCCGCAACTTCAAGACTTGGATCTCAGTGATAATATGATCTCCATGATTGAGGTAGAGGCTTTCCAGGGCCTACAAAACCTCAGGACGCTTCGGATTAAGAATAACCGACTCAAGATCATCCCGGTTGGGGTGTTTTCCGGCCTGTCCAGTCTGCGCTTTCTGGATTTGAGCCAGAATGAGATTCTGGTCTTCCTGGACTATACCTTCAAAGAAATAGTGAACCTGCAAACGCTGGACGCAGAGGAGAACGACTTGGTCTTCATCTCCCAGCGGGCTTTCTTTGGTCTGCAGAACTTGCAGGAGCTCAACATAGATCGTAGCAACCTGACCTCTGTTCCCACTGAGGCATTGTCCCAGCTCCAGAGCCTGACACGTCTCCGCATGCTGCGTCTCACCATTACTTCCCTGCCCAACAATGCTTTCCGACGACTCCACCGTCTGCGTAGCCTCGTGATTGCAAACTGGCCAGCTCTGGATACTATGGCTAGCAACAGCCTGATCGGTCTTAATTTGACCACGCTTGTCATCAGCAGCTGCAACCTAAGTGCTATTCCTTACTCAGCACTTCGTCACCTGGTGTATTTGCGCTTTCTGGACTTATCCTACAACCCCATCACTGTTATCCAAGGTAATATGTTAGGGGACCTCCTGAGACTCCAGGAGCTTCACCTAGCAGGGGCGAGCCTGCTAAGAATAGAGCCAGGAGCCTTTCGGGGACTGGCCTACTTTCGCATGCTTAATGTAACATCCAATCAGCTCGCTACTTTGGAGGAGAGCGTCTTCCACTCTGTGGGGAACCTTCAGGTGTTGCGGTTGGATGGGAATCCCCTAGCATGTGACTGCAGGCTCATCTGGGTGGTCCGTCGCCGATTGCGCTTGAACTTTGATGGACATCAGCCCACTTGTTCATCTCCCGACTCGGTGAGACAGCGTGAATTCAGAGACTTCTCAGAGAAGGAGCTCCCGAGGCTGTTCACCTGCCGCCCAGCCCGTATCATGGACCGCAGGCCGCAGGAGGCGAGAGTAGAGGAGGGCACTACGGTTCTCTTCTCCTGTAAGGCTGATGGGGATCCATCCCCATACATCACCTGGATCTCATCCCATAAGAATGTTGTTTCTCCAACAGGAAGAATCAGAGTTTTGCCCAATGGTACTCTAGAAGTGCGTTTTGCCCAAGTTCAGGACAGCGGCACATATCAGTGCCTGGCAGGTAACGCAGCCGGCAATGACAGCCTGACTGTTGGTCTTTACGTGAAGGGGCTCCCCCGTAACCGAACCATCCCTTACCTCGCAGAAGAGGGCTGGGTAGAGACTTCAAATCCCCAAGCTGCCAACTCCTCCGCTCAAATGGCCAAGCCATACCCATTTGATGCAAAGACCCTGATCATCGCCACCACCATGGGCTTCCTGTCTTTCCTCAGCTCGGTGGCCATCTGTTTTGTCTTCATGTTCTTCTGGAGCCAGAGCAAAGGTCAGATCAAGCACACGGCAACTATTGACTTTGTTCCCCGGTCTTCCATGGGTGGTGGAGGAGGGGAAGGAGGCGACGGTGGCAGGTTCACCATGAAACTCATTTAAAGCCAAGAGGAAGGTGAAAGGGGTCTTCATAATGACTGTGGACTTCCGCCATTGGGACACTCAAGGACAGACCGGGACTTCTCTTCAAAGGCCCATTTAGAAGGCAAATCATAGCCCATTTGCTGGGCTCCTGCTGGCCCTCTTCTAACTTTAGAGTGGAAAACAACATCTCAACAGCCACTTTGCTGTGTTATCTAACCACTGAATATATCATGACACTGGGGCAGAAAGATGTTAACAGATTTTTTTGGCAGAGTTGTCTCACGGTTGCTATCTTTTATCAACCTTTTACTTTGGATAAGCAAATGACCTAACGCAGATCTAACTTGTTTTTTTTTTTGTTTTTTTATGTAGCATGTAATTGTAAAATAGTTCTTATTTTCACAGTTATTGGGAATAACACATGAATACAGTTTTTAGTTTGACACATTTGTCAAATTTGTCACTTCAGGTGCTTGTTGAAAACCACTCACATTGTGCACGTGTGTGCTCAGTTTTTACGTCTTCACTTGCCAATACAAGCCAAGTAAATATTTGCCCTGTTGACCCTCACGTTGCTATTTCTGCTTACCCACAGAGGTTCATGTCAAAGACTGTCTATTCAGCACTGGCTGTACGACTTTCACACGTCATTATGTGACAACAAAGCTTTTGATACTGGCAATAATTATATGGAATACACTAGCCAAATCATTTTAATTCTCAACTTAATGGTTACATTTTGGACATTTTGGAGCTTTGTTACATGCTGTATTGAAGATGTGCATCGTGTTTATGGGTTATCACTTACTTTAAATGATCATGTAGCAGAGAAGAAAATAAAGAGACTGATAGCAAACTTTATTGTACATAGGAATGTATCTTTTCCCATTTCATACTTAAAAAAAAAAAAAAGGTTTTCAGGTCCAAATTGGATCTTTCTTTTGTATTATTTTATCTTGTAATGACAGTAGATGACTCTTTGTTCCATCAGAACATGATCAGCTATGATTTCTCCCTTTTTTTTATATTCTAGAAACCTCTTTTTTTTTATTTCCCACCCACACAAACACTGAAACTATGTGCCTCAGTAACGTTCTCACCATCGACAGAGAGAATGCTCACCTGATCGTTCTTGTCTTGTAAATATTTAGGTCAAGGGCGTTTATGTGTGCGCTCGGTTTATTCTATCGTTTTATCTAGTTCTGGGGATTAGTGTCTCTCAAATATGCCACTCTTGTAGTGTATAAACGTAACTGTGTAGATGCGCTGCGCACAAAGCGATGCTTTATTATGCCATGAAAAGAGGATGTAAATGATCCACACAAACAGCACTGACATGTTCGTTTGCTATCTTGTTCATAAACGATTTTGGGTTTTTTTTTCCATTTCACTTCAATAAATGCCTGTATTGAAGCCCGCCTTGTCTGTGTTTGTGTGTGTGTGTGTGTGTGTGTGTGTGTGTGTGTGTGTGTGTGTATTGCCTTGCATCGTTTTATGTAAAATATTCTGGAGCGGTATCAACATGAGGAGAAAAAAATGAATCCAATCATCTTAAAACCAATCTCTCAGCAGATCTTCATCTGAAATCAGTCAATTGTTGGGAAAATTGGCAAGAGAGGGACACATTTTCTTGCATAACCAAAGCACTTAATCCCTGAGCTGTGGGTCCATTGTGAGGACTGTGCGTTCGGTTTAAGACCGAAGACCAAAAAAAAAAGTGGCCTTGTTGCCCTTTTTGTAAGAAAACAAAGCTACAGCTGGCCCGTAGCCACGCAAACGTACATTTGATGTCTTTTTTTTCCCAGAGTGAAGACAGAGGATTATGTGCGCAGGCGAATCCCGTCGTGGCTGTTTTTCTCTCAGAGCCACGCGTCCCCCTGATGAAATACGAATGAATCTCTTTAGACATTTATAGGCATTTCCTGTCTCCCCGGCCGTATTCCCTTCACTGCTGACTCCCCATTAAAAAAAACAGAATATTGCGCTTGAGGGTGATAAGCCAAACATTAACCAATGAATTACTTTTCGCCTTAGTGCAGTTCAGAGACTCTCAGAGCTCAGAGTGGATTCACCGAACAGAAGCCCGTTCTGCCTGTCTAATGCAATCGCCCAGTATAACCCAAAAAGAGAAAAAACCTGATAATCACGTGTATGAGCAGAGATTTAAACCCTTTGGATTACCTCTGCAAGTCTCAATCTGTTATATAGGTCTGTCTGGCCGGTGCTATCCTCCGGCCCGGCTTGGCCTGTCATATTATCTATTTTAATACAACTATTTGCTCCCATTGGACAGAAAGCCAAAGGGGCAGATTAAAGTGGTGTTCATAAGCCACTCCCCCCCCTCGATGACTGACGTGCACACACCACGAGAGCACTACGGTCGCTTGGCATCTGCTGTTTTGGTAGTTTCAGGCTCCTCCTCCTCCTGGTTTGATGGTAAAGCTTTTCTTTACAACAGGAGGCACATTTTACATTTTATTGTAGGAATTTGGCTGACACTGTTCCACAGAGTGAGAGGGGGAGTAGGCTTAAGTGATTAGATCGCTTAAATTACAAGCAGCAAAGCTGAATATTCATGCGGCTGCAATTAATGAGAGCTACTTGCTGGATGTAGAATAACCAGAAGCAGGACGCTTGTGTTCATCACTGAGTTATTTTCCTTATGAATACATTACAAGGGAGTTACACATACACAGAGAAAACACAAATGTTATTCAAGAGTTGTATTTTCCAACTAAAATGTACATTTTCCGGCACTCGGTTTTAAAAGGAGTAAAATCGGTACAAAACCTCCGCTGGGTCCTCTGATAATTTTGATCTTGAAAATGTCTCCATCAACTCCGCCGGCAGCTCTCGCCACCTCAACCACCACTTTGCCTGGTTCTGACTCGCCTGGAAATGACCTGTGCTGCAAGAACGCGTTCTCTGTGCAGCCCTACAGCGAACAGGTGAGTGGCGACGAGAGGTCCTCGAAAAGCTGAGAGCGAGAGAGCAAGAGAGAGAGGCTTTCTAAACAAATTACTGCATGACTCTACATGTAAGCAATAATAATCTCCGTACGGGCCTCTAATGGAGCTTCAGACACACAGACTTTAATTTCTCTGCAGTGTTTATAACACCAGAAGATAAAACAATGTTGGTTGGTTGGTCTGATCGTGAAGCATTTGACTTTTCTAAGATTCCTACAGTGACTCGGATCTATATTATAAAGCCTGGCTTCACTTTCAATCTAAGCTGAACCCAGCTGTAGTCGCCCGAACGCTAAAAGAACAGTTCATCCCAAAATTAAAAATACATACATGCATTCGTCCTCTTATTGCTGTTTATCCATCTAGATTTGTTTTTGGCCTGATTTACTGAGTTTTGGAGATGTTGGCTGCGGATGTCTTGTCTTCTCTCCAGGATCATATAAATAGATGTCACTCAGCTGGTGGTCCTCCAAGTGCCAAAGACAAACAATCAAACAAACACAAACATTCAATTACTCTAACCTGTCGTCCATGAGCCGATGCTCGCTTCCTTCTGGGTGCTGACGCAGAAAGAAAGTAGTTCCTGTCTTGACTCGTCACCTGTCGCAGTAGCTGTCTGTGGCCAATGTCTCCAAAAACTCATCCTGAAAACAATCTAGATGGATAAATATGTACTTTTGGAACTGAACCTTTAACATCAGACCGTTGGTGTGTCCGGTAGATGTTTGTAGGTAAATCGCTTTTGTTTTTTTTCCGTAGATTTAGATTATTTTTAAACTTAATAGCTGCATTTATATAGTATAGTGCTAGTACAATTTGCGTCCCATTTAAAGCGGACCCTTACAAGTTTTTTTTTGGTTTAATGTTTTATTATGGAGCGAATTGTTTTGCACAATATAATGGCGATAGAATAATGACACCATCAGCTTTTAGATTGGTTCTTTCTCCCGCAATACAATTTTGTCTGCCACGGGGCATGAAAATCTCCCAGGAAATGAACCGGTGATTCAGTCAGGCAGGCGCCCTGGCACCATTTCTATCTGCTTTCATGTCTCCATTTAAGACTAAGAGAAAGAACAAATTCACAATTTGCGACTCTAGGGAAATCTGAAACTACCCAGTTGCCTCTCCAACCATGAAAGACGCTGCGTGACCATCAGGAGCAATTCAAGGTTCAGGTTCATGTGGACAGGCCGAGCTGAGGGATCGTTCTGCCAATCCTGTCCACCACTTTGTGTTTGTGTTTCCACCTGTCCCATTTTCTGTCTTCATATACAGACTGAAAAAAATAAAACCTGTTGTTTTGTTGAAACACTTTTCCTGCCTCGACTTGTCACTGATCCGTCTGGGTTTGGTAAATATAATTGTTTTTGTGCCATGGCCTTGTTTTTTTTCCTCTGGGTCGGGATCAATGTAATTGGAATTTTGATCCCGGCAGAGAAAACAGACAGGGAATCGCCCCAAAAAAAACAAAAAAACAATTTGGTTTAATCCTCTTTGGAGTGTCACGTACCAAATTTCATGGCAATCCATCCGGAGGCTTTCAGGAGTATCGTAGGATCGACTGCCGCTGCCGTCCATCGAACCACACGGCTGCTGACTTTACAGTTCACCTTTATTTCTCACAGGTAAAACCTTTTTTTAAAAAAAAAACCTTTGTGGGAATTCTGTCTCCCTTTGTTAATAGTTGGATATAAACTCACTCACACATCCAGTGTTACTCTGCAGTCCACTGGGTTTATATTGATTCCTGCCAGCAAGTGGTGCTACAACCACAAATTCAAAGGGATCCTTTACATTTAACAAACATTTGCCAATTTGTTCGCTTTAAGTGTTTTGTTAGAGGAAAGTCTTAAGTTAATTATCAAGACGAGGCCAGTTTCCGTCTTTAGCTGCCTGCAAACACACCTGATACTAATATTCCCCTTTACTTACAAACCTTTTTAAATCACATTGTTTTGTGTTTTGTTTGTTTAAACTGAAGGCTTCAGGTCAATGTCTTCATCTGACATCTATATTTCTAAATGCCTCCTTTTTTTCCCCTTTGTACCTGTAATTAACTTATTTTGTTCCTGTTTTACTTTTTTTTTAAATTTAGGCTGCAAAAATAAGAAAATGCATGTTTATGAACTATTTTTACCATTGTTTCCTTAATGTACATCACTGCACTTCATTATTTTATCACAAAGCTGACGGAAACAAACATTTAACAAGAAAAAACAAAGTTAGTTGATGTGAGTGTTAAAAGAAAAAAAACAACAACATGATTTTGAGTTTGGTGGCGATTGATTAACTGTGAATCACTGGCTGCTGTCTTGAGTCATTACACACAAAAAGACATAAAATCCACCCACCTCCAAACTCATGCGATCCACTTTTCAGACTTGCTTTTATGTCGGCTTTCACAAAAAGGAACAATCAGACGAAAAACAAGTTTGAATGGAGGTGATTCAGCGCTGAACGCCAAGAAGTTAATTGAGTCATTTTCTCCCGAAATTGTAACCTTCAACTACAAAAGCACAGCAGGTGATTTCACCAAAAACACCTCCAACAAGAGACAGCTGATCGGCACAGTCAGCAGCTGGAGGAGGCAGAATCAGTGATGACACACACATTGAAAATCCTACTTTTGCTGCCATCTAGTGGCTGAAATCTTCCCACCCCGGCGTTGCCCTCACTGCATAATAGAAAATGACATCACTGTCGAGTGAGGTCATACAGTACTTAGCAACGGACGTGAGCGTTTAAACATGAAGAGCGAGATGCTTCATCGCCTCTCTGCGGGACTGATGTTAACCCATGCCAGGAAGCCAGGAAGAAGATCACTTACTGATAAAGACGATCAATACTGTGACTCACAACATCCACCGAAGGCTTTTTAACTGTGTTATTACTGACATGACAGAAATGTGCATGACGCAATGAGTAAAACCCACTCTGTTTGAATCCTGAGATGCTTTCACATCTAAGGATTACATCCTTGACTGACATTAACGTTTTTGATTCAAGGGGCGACACGGAGCGACGATTGAGGACTTCTAAAGATGATTCAAAGAGGGGGAAATTGCTCCCCTCCTGTGTGGGTTTGTCACAGATTTGTTTCTACCGAGGAACCACCTGCGTGTGTTATACAGCGCCGTATGAAGTGAGGAAATACAGGAACGACTCTCCTCACTTCTTCAGAGCAACCTCATGCTGTTTTTGCCCTGCGAGAAGCTCACTGCTCACAGATTCCTCACAGAAACCCAAAATGACGCTCAAACACAGGGAGCAACGTAGCAGGCTGCGCCTGTAATCATCATATAATAAATACAAGGGAGCGTTATTGTGTTATGGCTGTATTATAAACAAAGATTCAGAGAGTTCAGAGCTGGAGGAAATCAACCCAGAGAACAATCGACTGCTCAGCATCAGCAAAACCAAGCAGCTGAAAGGAGGCAAATTCACACCCGAGTCTGCAGGAGTGAGCTCAGGTGGAGCTCAGGTGAACCGTTAAAGGTAGGAAGGTCTTCCTCTGGCATGGCTCGTGCACGGCCTGGGAAAGAAAGGGCTGTACAGCGGGTGATCAACACCACACAGAGCGTCACTGGTACCATCTGCAGAGCATCCGTGACGTGAGATGTCTGCACAGAGCCCGAAGATACAAAAAGACAACAGCCACCTCAGCTACAGTCTGTTCACCCGGCTGCCATCTGGCAAAAGATACAGAAGTACTCACTGCCGTACCTGAGCAGCTTCACTCCTGAACTCAACAACACTCAACCTCTCCATATAACACATGTAGCAGGACTCAAGCACTCCAACATTATTAAATCCGTCTCAAGGCCGTTTGAATAACACGGACAAGTTGCATCTCGCTGTTGTTGAAGCCCGTCTGAACTCAAGAGCCATCAGAATAATGAATCCAGCTTGAACAACAGCTCCTTGTGTGGAAATAAAGGACGAGGAAAACATTTGATACTGCGCCACAGTTATGTTGCAGCTGAGGCGTCCCGCCTGGACCGTGACGAGGCAGTTCTGTGACTCCGTCGGTCTGAATAGATATTTGTGATCAAAAGCCAAACGAGGGAATGCCAAATAAAAGGAACAGGTGACTTTTTGTTTAAAACAGTGTAAGAACTCGTACATTCCTGATCGTGCTCGCTTTGCTCAGACCTTTTTTCTGAGTATCCGTCACTTTGTTTTGGGGGGGAATCTTTCTACAACATCCTGCGAACCGCCTGGAAAATGGAAGCATCTGTTTGGTCGCGTCCCACTCAGAGGCAGTCGCCATTTAGAGTGGTTCAATTTTTTCAAATTTGTCTCAATTAACTTCACAAATGCAAGCGCAGCACAGCCAAACTGCTGATTCATTCCCATTCAGGCACTCGGGCACTATTGACACATATTGATTAGGCGTTACAGTAGGAGCAGCTGCTGAGGCAATATCATTATTGGCAGCTGGTGTGAGGGCTTGTGTGCAAACATTTAATGGCCCCCGGCCTTTAGGCTCACATCACACCTCTGGATATCATGTGGAATTATGAAATGTAGTTATGTCCGCGTATACATTTGGATGTGCTGATTGTTTACCTTTTAATGTTAAGCATTTACAGCAATTTCTCTTCTCCAGTGCTGCAATTTAAATATCCTCAGAAGATGAAATGTGTCAAATGTTTTTAAAAAGCCTGGAACCAGAACATTGAATTAATTTTGGCTCATTAAGGGATGAAAAATGGAAATCAGGTGAAGAAAAACATGAGTTTTTTTTTTTTTTTTTCTTTAAAGGGC
>OMLP01010096.1:1192-15370 GCA_900302685.1 Spondyliosoma cantharus | reverse complement strand
ATAATTAAAAAGTGCAGACATAAATACTATATAAAATATACAATATATTCCACAATATACAATATATGGAGATGGAGGAGGGAATTGTTATGGCAAGATGGAAGAAGCTGTTGTGGAACCTGGCTGTTCTGCTGCGAAGGCTGCAGAGCCTCTTTCCAGAGTCCAGCAGCAAGAACAGTCCATGGTGGTGGTGGGAGGCCTGGTCAAGCAGCGCTTTTTTAATGAAGCTCTGTGTGGGAGCATTGCCTCAAGAAAGGCAACAAAGTAATGCAAATTGGATGAGACTACTTTAAGTTCAGTAGTAGAACTAGCGCTATGCTCTACCAATTTAAAAACAGGCAATGAGCTAAAAAGAAGACTGTGTGATACCTTGACCGGCATAATGATTGAGACCGATATGCTGCCAATTAGTGTGCTATAGGGCGAGGGACTCAAAATAACTAGTTTGGTACCTCAAGTCCAATTATGTTATGCCAGTAAGAGCTACTCTGACTATGCACATTGAAAACACTTTGAGGAGAAGAAGAAGGATGAGCTAAAAGTCAAATCAAGCTGACCGTGAGCAGTCCAGTGTGCTCTTCACTCAGAGCTTTTCCATCCGGCTAGCCTGGTCTGAGCAGGTCCGGCACACATCAAAAAACTCCCAGAGAGAGGCTCATTGAGTCAGTAGAATGCTGGACTAAAAGGCTTCGAGTCAGAACAATTTTTGTACTAAAGTGTGACTGTCCTATAATAATTGAGCAAGATGCTGTTTTTCAATAGAGTTGATAATCAGCCATTTCATAATCCATATATTTATGCTGCTATCATGAGACTGCTCAGCTCTGAAAATAATACAGAAAAGGGGATGAACTACACATAGTCATACATCTGCAGGACTAGTTCTGATCGACACAGCGAGGGTTAGATAAGGAGATCATAGCTGTAAAAATGTCCTTGACAGAGCTCTGGCCTGACCATAGTAAACAGATCAACTAGCACCATCTGTGACAACCCCAGAAGCAATTATTCCCTATCACATCCTCGCTGACCATCTATATTGAAACGTGCTCACAACACCTGAGATTAACCAACACTTGCAGCTTTCCTGCCATAATCTTGCCTGTCCACCAGCCCTCAATGTGGCTGAGCCAATGGAGTGGGGGCTGGTTCAGGGTCAGCCCGCACCTTGTTCTATATATTCAACCTGGCTGCTGCTGCCATAGGCCTGGTCTGCAATCATAGCTATGGCTGTCATAAAATGTCCTATAGCTGAAAATGACTATAAGCCATGCTATTACAGGCAGAGGTAAAGGGAGGAAGGGGGGTTTTGGCTGTAAAAGTAGCATCATGGACTTGTCCCTCAAACGGCACGTGAAGGTCAGTGGCCAGCCATGGTGATCCAGCTGTGCTCCAAACCTCCAAACACAATGCACTGACTGCTTTGTTTGACCCATTATGTTTGATTAATCCTCATGTTAACATGCTTTGTAATTGTATAAGGCAAATACACTTCTTTCAACCTAATTCTCTACTGTTCTCCATCGACTTTGAGGGAGTTTCTCAGCTATTTAAATGTATTTTACCCATCATAGTGGTTGGATTTTCATTTTCCTCAACCCAGGCACCAGTTGTATCGTATGATATTGTATTGTATTGTATCTCATCGTATCACGTGGTATCGTATGATTTTGTGTCCAGTTATTCAGTAAGTGTACTTTTATGAAGTACTGCTATAAGGTCAAGGGCCAGAAGTCGGCAAAGATTAGGTCTGCTTACCGTTGCTCTTTGCCTAGCACGTCTTTTAACCTAGTACCAATCCCCTTTGGAGCAGGTTTCCTTGTTTTCTCTTTGGTCCTTTGAGGTCCTGATGACCAAATTGTATTAGTCTTACTGAATCGCCATTTGTCAAGCCCCTTTGAAGTTGACCGAGGAGGTTTGGGAAGATGCTACCCAGATGCATCCCATTGAAGGTGTTCAAGGCAAGATTGTCTGGCAGGAGGCCCAGGACATACTGGAGGGACTACATCGCCCAGTTATACCTCAAGAGAAACGGATGAGCTGCTCTTTACACCAAGTTGTCTCATGGATAATCATCTAGAATTTCCTAAAGCATTCACTCAGGAAACCAACTATAAATCTGTCCATTATTAGATGGTAAGATAGAAAACTAGCAGAACTGTGGTATTTGAGGTCAAGGATTGAGAGCCACTGGTCTAGAAAATAATTGGATGCGTCGGTGGGCAAAGGTAAAGAGCAATACATTTTATATGTTTTGCTTTACAGTAGAAATACATCAATCTGTCATTAATTTGTTTTTGGAACTGCTCATGTTTTCACTTATAACAGCTAGAGAGATTTTCATACCTTTCCAAGGACAGCAAAAATACTTACTGTTAGATGCAAAGATCAGCGTGTGCATGGTTGCTGTCAGTGGGCTGTGACCTTCAAAGTGCATAGGGCCACAAAGACGGCGCACACACTTGTGATGATGTCAAAGTAAAAGGTAGTGAAATGGCACTGACAAAGAGCAGAGCAGCCATGGCTCAGTGAAAATTATCGGTGAATAGACGGCTGGAATTGAGTCCGAGCTCATGCACATGTCTTTATTGTGTGAAATGTTTTTCGCTCTTTGCTGGACAATGCCCAGGGCTGCCGTCTCCTTGTGAACTGTCCTTGTGTTTCTAGCTGCAGCCTGTGAAGGGTACATCCATGCTTGCTGAACACTACAACTTTTATGGAAAGGAAGTCAACATACGTTCCCTCCACAAACAGAACATGCTTTTCTACATTGTGACAAGCAAACCCACACAACATATTGAAGCTCAGCTTGAATGACTTGAATATGGGGGAAGCTCCATGTCTCTCTGTCTCTCGCATGTTCTCCTCTTTGCGGGGGCCATTAAGCTATCAAAGATGTGGCCTGTGAAGAAATGAAACATTGTCCAGAGCAGGAGAATTCCTCTGAGCTGGGGGAGGATAGGGAGAGAGAGTGGTGTGTGTACGGGGTGTGGATTAGAGGAGGTTTGGAGGTGGAGGAGAGGGGAGACGATGATGATGGACAGACACGTGGGAGCCCCCCCAGTATCAAAGCAGCAGGAATGTAGAGCGGGCTGGTAGGACCTGGAGCGCTCTCCTACCCTCTGATCTGATATGATGTGTGAAGTGGAGGGGTGAGTCAGAGTTTAGCCCCGCACACAGCAGCCGAGATACAGACCAGGGCCACATATAGTTGGTTTACAGCCTTGAACCAGCATTACATGAGAAGACGAAGATGGAGCAGCATCGACCCACATTCCCAGCCAGGCCAGTGGCAAAAACCGTTGTTGTCGGACCCGGCTCCATCTGGGTCCGACAACAACGGTTTTTGCCACTGGCCCGGCTGGGAATGTGGGTCGAGAAGATACCGGCTTGGACAAAATATCTCCGGGCCCTGATTAAATTTCACACAGTGCTGTATGTGATAGAATGTAACAAAGAACATTTATTCAAATACTGAACATAACTACAAATTGAAGTACTATTTTTTTCCTTGAGTGTTTCCGTTTTGTGCAACATTATACTTTACTACATCTTAGAGGCAAATCTTGTAGTTATACTTAAAATGGAAAAATAATTGTCACAAAGCTGAGGGGGCTGTATTTCTGAACTCATGGACATGCATCTTATAGATTATGGTACATTGCCGTGGACTAAACTACCCAAGTTAAAACAGAGAGCATAAAAATGCAACTTACAGTAGACATTAATAGAGCAATACACAACAGTCAATAGACAACTTTTTAGTCTAAACTTATCATTTAGAAGTTAATACTGATTGCACAGTGTAGTGAGAAAATTTACACCATCTGCACATATAAACATTGCTTTCGCTATTCTATTCGGCCTGCCACTGCTCTCGATATTTCCCACAAAAAACAAAGGACGAATTACTGCACAAAGGACACACATCTGCCATTGCGCAACCAAAAGAGGAAAAGGCATTGTTTTCCCTGGTCACTTTCCCAAGGTAATGGGAATGAATGTGAAAACAAGACTCATTCACTCAGCGGAGCGAGTTGGGCCTGTGTCAAAGCCTGTTCTGTCACTGATATCTGTTTCGCCTTGCCACTAGGACTCATGTTGGTTCAAAACCAGAATTCTTTCTACTAGATCAGTGAGTACAAAATCTGCCAATTTATGAATACAACAGACTGACTCGCACTGAGATTGGGATTTTTAGGTCAAATTGTGATTCTTACTGTTGGTTTTTGCTTTGGATAATGGCCAGGCTGTTAGCAGAAGCAATGTTGCTAACGCTGTCTGTTGAACAGATGAGTCAACAGTAATAACACAGGGAAACGCTCGGGGGGGGGGGTTTGAAAAGTTGTCCATTTCCACTTTAAGTGAAGAATCTTACTACTCTCATGGCTTACTGTTTCCCGTTATTATCTGTCCTGACTTATCAGACTTTTGTTTGGTACGTTTGACAAACCCGACAGGCATCAGTGTGAAGTGAGACACTTTAACGTTTCAACTAGCATGTTGTTTTAGGGTCATTTCATCTTGGAGGTGAACAAGCCTCCCTGTGTTTGTCTTCATATGGTGCTCTACTCACATTCTCAGGCACAGACAGGGCACAGTGGAGTCTGAAAGAGTAGAGACGATCACGACATCACTCATATTTTTTTAAAACCTTTTCAAGCAATGGCCTGATGAGGCAGCTGGCTGATTGTGTTTACTTACCCAACGTTACTTTTTAATGACCCTGGGCTATTGGGAAACTGTTTAAATAAAACATAAAAACCTTGGACTCCTGGAGAGCAATCATTAGTGTTTTTCTCTCTGGATGTGTTTTGTTATATGAGCATTTGTTATGTTTTGATGAATGTCCCCTTTCTTGTGTTTTTGCAAAAAAGCACAATACGCCTCAGAACATCAATAAATCTTTTAACCTTATGATACCTCTTGCAAAATCCAAATCCCATATCTATATAGCCAGAAAAAACCCTGTTGGTCAGTGATATTTTCTATTTAACCTGGTGTGATGATCCATGGACCCCACGTTCTGTGTCTCACTGGTGTTTTGTGGTTAATATGTATGGAGGAATCAGAGCTCCGCTGCTTAATTGACCGGGGCAGCTCTCCATCGCATCAGGTCATGACTGGAGACTCGGTGCCTCCACACCATTTTATTTCCCGTTAATAGACAAAGCCCAGCTCTTCCCCCAAGCATATACATGAAGTGTGTGTATCTCTTTGACCTGACTCACATCCCTGTGTGTACATGGACATAGACAGACAAAGTGGGGGAGTTCAGTGCTGTCTGTGGTTAGCCATTACAGAGATGCCTTGAGCTTTTACAGTATCAGTCCAATAATGGCTATACATCCGCATCTGCGTACGTCCATTTGCTTTTACTTAATGTCCCAACTATTCCCTGATGCTTTCCTCTTTACTCTAAATACAAATCTCTCCATCCATCTATTCTCTCTCTCCCCTCCGTCTCCAGGCTTAGTGGCTCCTTGCCCTTTCTGTCCACCTCCCCACTAAACATTTCAGCTGTTTCTCACCATTGGCTGTAGGGTCATTAGCCCACTGAAATTTTTGGCTTTGTGTCTCTTGCTTTTTTTTTTTCTTTCACCTTAGCCTGGAACAAAAGGGAGAAACATTCAATAGTTATTGATTTGGAGACATACAACTTTTACTGGAGATCCCATTTAATCACAAAAGCTGATTTATTGTAGGCCTTCTGACAAATCCCATTAAACTGCTGTCTAGCTAATCAAGTCCATTCTTTCTCCTCGAGGACTAATCTTTTACAGGGCCAGCAGAACAAATCCCAGCAGTAACAGGATTTGCGGGGAAATGGGAGGTTCAGGGCTGCCGCACCTTAACCGTAAATAAGAAAAATCCCGCAAAATTACATAGGAAGAATTTCTCCCTGTGTTTTGGTCTGGGGTTTTTTTTATCTACTGGTAAAACAAACCGATGTTTTTTTTTGGTTTTAGTTGAAGATTCTCTTCAAGTGATTCTGTTGAGAAAAAAAACATTATTTAAGCTGTGCAAAGTGCACTACCTATAAACTTTGTCATGTCTTAAAAGTCTTTAAGATTTTTTAACTTGATAGTTTTTCCTGTGTTCCAGAGACAAATGTGATGCAATGCCAGTTGGAAGATGATTGATGTTGATGTTTGACAATTCTGTGCACTCTACAGCTACAAGAAACAACTTTCATTCACTAATTAACTTAACTTAACATTAACTTTTTCACTACTTTCATTATCGTCTGACCAGCAGAATATTTTCACAATCATCGTTTAGTCTACAAAAAAATCCAAACACTCTTTATTTTCTATCAAAAATGACTAAGAAAAGCTGCAAATCCTCACATTTAGGAAGCTTACACCAGCAAATATTTTTGCTTTTGCTTTTAATGTTCTATTATAGCTCTAATGTCCACATGGTTGATCTTTGCCATCTTTATTTTAGATTTAAGGATAATCCCACTATGAACCACTGCTGCTTTTCAGTTTTATTTTTTTTATCTTCATTAACTGCATTTTGGAACATTCTGTATTTTATCTGTATTTTATTTATAATATTTTATTTATTATGTTGTTATGCTCATGTATTTTTATATATACGTATGTCTCATGTGCAGCTTCTCTTCAGATTTGAATGAGGTAATCCAAGACACAGCAGGCCCTGAAGCCTCCCATAATTAGATTGTTCTAGTAAACCTTTATGCTTTCCCCTCCTTCATGATGTCTGTGTACATCCCTCCTTTATGAGTCACTCACTCATTGGGCTACAGCCCATCCACTAAATGAAGTGGAAACCCAAAAGAAATCATGATGGAAACCTGGAGACACATGACTGAATTTTATGACACACTGATAAAATTTCACTAGCTCTTGTCTTATTGGATAACTCCAGGGAAGATACAACTGAAGGTGTTATTGCTTTTATTTTTTCATTTCATTTTGAGACATCCAACCCCCAGTTGTTGTTTTTACATCAATCTTTAAACTTTACGTATTTCACTTTTGCATTTATTCAGCATGACTCAAAGTGCAGTATTTTTTTCTTTGTGTTGCAAACCATGTTACTAGGTTTTCATTTTCCCGGTGAAGGAAAATGTCAATTGTAACATTTCCATTAGAGCAAAATGATGTTATTTCCAATTATATGTGATAGAAGGCTGTAATTGCTTGCTGTTGCAGTACCTTTAGGAATTCAATACTGTCAATAGAGTGCAATTTTGTGTCATTTCCTATTAGTTCGCTGGACATGTTCTCTTGATTGTCATCTGCAGTGAAACTCTAACTGGGCTGCAGGGTATCTAACTGCTATGTGTGCGCAGTTATGCTGCTGTCTCTTCAATATGATGAATATCTGTGCCGCCCCATCCTTGTGCATAGGAACAAAACAACAGAGACATTTACTCCAGTCTGCTTCTCTCGGCCATTCATCGATGCATAGGTTAGAAGGTGAGTGTACAAATAATGCTATAGCCACTCTCCTATTTGAGCCTATGGATATAATAACTGTTACTAGGATCAGGTGTTTTCATATATGGGAGCTAATTGTCACCGAAGACCCTTGGCCCTAACAATAAGATACCCCGTGCAGATATACTCTAGGCCTGACACACCTAAGACACACACAGGACAGAGTGCTGCCTCTGCATACCGTTCCAAAAGTCCAGCTCAGCACCTCTGGACCTCAGTGGAGCGACCATTGATTTGATCTCCTCACTTATTCCTCCACTGACATAGATACACTGTGTCAGAGCTCCTTGACAGAATGAATCTAAGTCTGTCTAAACAGCCTTATTGTCAGCAGACATTTTAAGGTTTTTCTTTGGTGTTTATGGAGATTTTCAGCTCCCAATTCAATAGGAGCACTGCTTTGCGTTAGATGGCGATTGCATTTCTCCCCTCTCATTTGCATACTAAGGGTGGGTTCCCACTGGAAAGATCAAGGCAATCTATGTGTGGCCAATGCTGGGCCACTGCCAGAAAGACTCTGTCGATTCCATTAAAGGTGGGGCCAGATGTTTGTCATTACCTTTATTGATAACCACAGGGTCAATACTGTGATTTATTCTGCTGGGATAGGACTGAGCTTTAGTCACAAGTTTCACCGGGACCTGATCAATAGTACACAATGGACAAGTACAACATGACCACACATGAACTGAGAGCATCAGCAAAGCTGTAAATCTATCACGAAGTTCCTTGGTCAGGTGCACATGCTAACTGCAGAGGAACTATAACAACTGTTGGGCGTGTTTCATTTCTATTTCAAAGTCCACAGCCCTGACTTGTAGCACAGTTACATTTCATTGTGGAATGATCGTACACAGTGTGCAAGGAGGACTGTTTACAAGTGCTCCGTCATTTGTTCTGACATAATGGTCCTCCCAGTGTTTCATATCATCACTGGATGCTCTGTAAGTGCTGGCGCTGTTCCACAAAAAGACCTTTAAAATAAAGTAAACACTCTGGAATTACATTCAGCCCTCTCACCACTACATCACTGTGCATCAAGAGGTACTGTAGATTTGTTGCACAATGTGTTGCTATTTGTTACAGAGAAGCTGTCCTAAAGACTTGTGTGTCACTTCCAGCATGATTTTCAGAAACTGATACAGTGCTGAAACAACTTGACTGGCTGCATTCATGTTGAATTTTGACAGAGAATAGTACTGGATTTACAAATACTACAAGTAGTATTGTCTCAGTTTAATACTGATGCCTCTATATGACCTATGTAAGCAAATTAAACCACTACTGGGATTATTGGCTATTTCTATAAAGTTATTCTTAAAGCCTGCTACCAGGTCCAATTACCTATAAAATCCTAACATTACAAGGGAATGTTGATTATTTAGCTTTCTCACCTAGATTAATATTACAAGGCAACCAATCTGTTAGCTGCAGACACATGTAGGCTAACTTAGGTGTATGAATGTCAATAAAAACAATTTGTCATATTATATTTATGATTGTTGTATAGCCACAAATAGATACATTACCTCATCACCATGCATGCATGTATGTTGTGTCTTTCATACACTTGCTTCCATAACAAATGTAAGTGCTAACCAGATTTAGATCTTTATAACAAAGACGTTGATGATCATATCACTTTGTCTACAGGGGCCACATGAATCAATAAAAAAGGAAATCTTGTTATTGCTCCTTAAAGGGTCTGTATCCACATAACTTTTTTTCTGATCCCAGCGTTTTTATTTCAGTTATTTGTTCCCAATGAGGAGAGAGCGTCTATGGCATTATGCAGGCTCCTAGAGAAAAGGCGCAGCTCCCAGTGTCCATTTTTAGAGCGCTCTGCTTTTTTGGTGCAGCTGTCTGAGTGTTTTGAGTTGAAAATCTCCCAACTTTTAAGTGAAGAAAAGGTGTTGTGCTTGGCTGCCAGTAAAGCATCCTCTGTTGACACTGGCTCCAAGTCTGGTTGACTTTTATAATTTGTGGAATGTCAATTAGACCTTAGAGGTTATTATTTTCTATATTTCCACCTCCTTAATTACCTGAAATAACATGTTACATGCACCTGATTTTGAAAGTGAAATATAACTGAGTCAGTGTGTTTAAAAATAAGTAATAAATAGTTTAATAAATAAGTTCTGAAAAAGGGAAGTTTGCTGATAAATGTTTTTAGTTTAAACATGAAAGTTGACTTCTGTAGCCTGTTAAGTGCAGTGGTGCAGTCAGTGGAGCTGTTTTGTCCACAGCTGGACATTCCTCTGGTGGCTGTGGTCTATAGGAGGAGGGCACTGACAGCACCTTCTGAATAGACGCTGAGTCGCCGGACTGGACCAAAATGTAATTACCTCTCCCTCACAATGTCACACTGCAGGCCTGAGTCTGACAGCAGCCTCAAAATGGAAGGCGCTGGGATTGAATTAACCTCTAGCTGGGAACGGTGTTGTTATGTGTGTTGGTGAGTGGTGTGAACCACATCTGCGCCTTTTTCGTGCCTACAATTTACAGAATTTTCTCGAACATGCTGTCACACTCTTAAACAGCACAGAATCACTTTCTAAAATTGCTTGGGCAAGCTGCGCCGGTTTGTGGCATTCTATGACTTTTGGCCCAACCAGCCAACCACAGGAATCGGTTCATCGGACCACTGACTAGTGTAATACACTCTCACACTGACTAACTTGGCTGTTTGGTTGTGAAATCTTATAGCAGTAACATTGAGGATATTTCCCTTCCCTGAGCTTCATAGACTTTCAGCGACAAGTCAATAGCTTCAATAGCTCCAGAGCTATCAGAGTCAGTCTATCCCTGTGAGTGACAGTAATTTGCTGCTCTGAGTATAAACCTTTGTCATAGTCTTTAACATCAAACAGATTATGTGCAGTCACTTATTGAGATTGATTCATATTTTCATGATGTGATTTATTTGCTGGGGAGTGTACTGTGTGCGCTGGCTGAAAGGGCTAATGTAATGTAATGGGGACTTAAATGAGCCATTAATCTGGCAGACCCAAGGGTAAAGGGACAACACAACAGGGATCCTGGGAGCGTGATGTAACTAAGATGTGGGGATCGTTCCACATTATTTGTGATTCCATAATTTTAAGATCATAACAGACATTTAAACTATATTGAGAATTTAGATTTTTTTTTAGACTAAATATTCCTTCAAAGCATTACATCTCTAGAAAGTCTGATAACATGTATGCATCACTTCTTGACAGAGATTTTTTTTCTCAAAATGTTCCATCTAAAGCACTTTATTCATAACACAGTGCACAGGCATACTGACGCTTTAAAAGGGGGGTACCAGGTGCTCCAAGATCGGAAATTGAAAATGGAGATAACACTGTGGAGGTGGTGATACACAATTATCCACGGGAGGCTTTAGGTATTATAAATGACCCTGTGAGACCAGAGAGGGAGGTGGGAACCAGTGAGCTGTCGGGGGCTTCCTGGCTGTATAATTGAAAATCATTCAGACAGCTGTACAGTTTAACCTTGGAGGACCATGGTCTTAGTCACTAATTGATAGGTTGGCATACACCGGCAATTGAAAAATGAGGAGTATGTAGGTAGACTTCGAACCTGTGTGCATCTTTCAAGAAAGCCTTACAAAACACTGTAGGAGAGGCTTCAGTTTCTCTCTGATTGCTTTTTCCTTTAATCTTTTCTGGCATAGACACACAACACAATGCAGATGAATCATTGAATTATGATTTTTCGTGGGCTGATTTCTGAATTTGTCTGGAATGACAATGTTTTCAGCTCTGCAAACCACCCACCATCATGATACCGTCTGATATAACACAATAATCCCAATTTTGTAGAAGCTTTTGTTTGTGAGTGATATAAGCCAGAGAGTCTAGTGAACGATCTCCAGGAAGTAATAGATCTCTCTGTCCAGTCGGAGCAGAATCCTGTCTCCTTCCTCCATGCAGAGGGCCAGAGCAGTGGTCGTCTCTTCCTTCATGGAACCAGATGCATTATTGATGGATGGCTGATTGGGAACTCAATTACACAGAGATTACTGGGCTGGCAGACACTGGGACACCGCTACCCTGTCAGAACGATTGAATTAGAGCAAAGGAGAGAAGGGAAAGTGTCCTTCAGAGACGCCTCTCCTCTCTCTGCAGACCTCCTGGGGATGCCAAACGGCCACAGCCTAGTTCAGTCTCTGACAGATGACCTTCCCAATAACTGTAGCTGTAGCTGGGCAGCCAGCTGGCTGCATAGTGGGACACAGACTGGAGGGGAGAGGCTTGTTACAGGCGAACCGGTGTCTGAACAGTGTGGTGTGGTTGTACATTTTGAGGTGGAAGTGGTTTGTGGTGCATGCACGTGCACCTGTTTGTGGATTCCTCACTATAATTTGATGTTTCAAATGACAGCTGCTCTTTCTTTGGTACAGAAGTAGATGCAATGATGAGGGAGGCTCTGAATGTGAATGTATGTGCATAAATATTGGCATTTCACCAATCTCATTCATATAACATGGCCCACCTGAATGAAAATTGTGCCTTGCAGGGTCGTATGCTATTACAGGTTTAATGTGAAATCTGGATCGAAGGAGATGAGAGAAGGGGGCCTCGGCATCTGAAATGGAAGCATTCATCTTCCTTTTCTGTTGGTCAGCAAATGCGCTCAAAGGAAAGGAAAAAAGCACAGCGAGAAAAGCTGATCTCGAAGGAGAGAAATCATTTTATACCAGACCACACGATGAAGCCTATTTCACCCTTTGGTCTGGTACAAGTGGCAATTCTGGGCTTCTGTTTATTGCAATCATCAGTGTAGATATGGAAGACTGATCTTATGCGCCTGTGGCTTCACATGTCTGCTCCCCAAGCTCTTTCTCTGTGGAAAACTCTATTTATTTTTGACAGTCATTTACAGATGCACTTTTATTCCTGTATCATTTGTGAAGAAAGCACATGTGTGATCATGGACAAGGTTTTCCATTGCTTAAGTGTCTTCTTCCATTGTTGCCATGTCAGTGTGTCAGTGAAGAAAATGACTCTTGAAAGAGACCATTGTTCGGATTCGCGTTGTCAATGGAGACGGGGCCATAGCTGGGATTAGGTGGACAACAGGCAGCTTTCACCAGGCTCCTTGCTTTGTCCAGGTCTTCTCCAACAGGCTGGACATTTTAGAAAAGACACCCTGGTGAGCCGTGGCCCCGCTCCATTGCCCCTGTTTCCCTTAACACTGGGCACGAGTTAGACCCTGGAGAAAAGGTTTAATAAGGAGTGGAGAATAGCCATTAGCTCCCTACCAACCTCTGTTGATGGAGGAGAAATAGAGGGACCAATAGACCAACAAGAGCTATTGGAGTCTGTGGCAATCACCTAAGGGGAAACTAATTCCTTTTTCCAGAGGTGGAACCTGACTTGTCCATCAATTCTGAGCATTTTTTCAGTCATTACAAATGAAAAAACTTACTTATCTACAGCTGTGTATATGCGTGCGTGGCTTCTTGATATTATTCCTTTGCTTATATCTGCCAGGCTCTGAGTGGTCTGGATTGAGCTCCTTTCTTTTTATTACACTCAAATATACGTACACATGCAATATATACATGTGCACACGAATGGCTGCACACACACAAATAACTCATATTTCCTATATTTCCTCCCAGTGAAGTCATGGTGTTACTGGATGCACTTGCTCACCCTCTTCTATTTTCCATGTAGATGGCAAACATTGATTTCTCTCAATGCCTGCCCTACATATATGAATTGTCTTTTCAAAATTAAATCCATTTCCAATCAATTTTCCAGAAATCTTTTCTGCCACAAACACATCTATCAATAGCTGCTGGATCGAGAGGATGGTGATTGAGCCATAATTAAGTGAGATTTTGTTCACACATACCTGTACCACTCCAGTGGCCAGATAGATATAATTTGATCAATATCCTATTATTTATTGTATAGAAATAAGCCAGAGGTTTATCTCAGTTAAGAGTGAGATGTTCTTGGGATAACTGACACAAAACTGCACCAGACCATGGAGACATTTGTAGGAAGAGCGAGGTGACAAAGTTTTCAGTTTTTAGTATTAGCTTTCTATTGTATGCCTGCTGTTTGCAACACTTGTGTGACTGTGAAAAGTCCAAGGATAAAGTTTCTTTCAACCAGCTGAATAGGCTGAAAGTGCACAGTGTGCTGTGTGAGTCATTGTTCAGCCTTGTGCCAAATGAGCGAATCCATTGGAAGATATTTGAAATAATGAATACATTCATGCAATTTGCAACTGACCTATTCACAGTGAATAAATGCATGCCATTATTTAAGGAAATCATCTTCATCAAGTAAGCATTTTTGCAAATTAATGTCAGTGACTGAGCATCAAGTTACAACTTGCCTCTGTAAGCAAGGTTCTGTTTTGCATCAGTTATCATTTTTGATCAACCTGCCCTCATTTGTAGGACATGAGAAGTCACCCCTGCAGTAGTATATGTCATTAGATGCATCAATGATATTTATTCTTTTTTTTATTTGATGAAAAGCATGCCTGGTTGGATTCAAGGGGGAAATGGCAGTTATACATTACACAAGTGTGTTCGGTGATTGGAGCTGGATTGAGGCAAGAAATCACTTCTAGTGTCTTACTGACAGTAACTAGTGTTAGTGGTCCTGAAGCTAGGTGATTAGCTAACCGTCTTTAATTACACCTTATTGTTGACAGGCTGAAAGGATGCACACACACA
>OMLP01010080.1:3254-27353 GCA_900302685.1 Spondyliosoma cantharus | reverse complement strand
CACACACACACACACACACACACACACACACACACACTTACCTCGGGTAATTTTCTGTGATGAATGGATGAGTGAGGACTTCACGGGGAGTGATCCTCTCATCTGCATCAACTTTCAGCATGCCCTTCAGGAGCTCGATACACTGCTCTCGCTCTACTGCCTCAGTTTTGTTTTTCTCCTCCAGACGCATCTAGTTGAGGGAACATCAGTCAAGTCATCCTCACGATCATGAAAAGACAATCGATCATTTTGACAAAACAAAAGTTACTTCACACTTACTTCTTTCAGCTCATCCAGAGATGTGAAATTGTGGATCTTTTTGGGTAGAATTTTAAACTAAAAGAAGGATCAAAGTATTTGTATTAATGTTCAACTGTTGAATGTTGCAAAATGTGAACATGTGATGTTATCAAAAAAATATACTGATAAAAGATTAAATAACTTATGTAAAAGTCAGAGAAGGTTCATTGTGGTACCTTTATCGACCACTCCTTGTCATAATTCATGTGGAAGTAACGCTTTGTCCATCTACCACTTTCAAGAAAACGGTCCGCTGGCTGACCCACGAGTCGAACAATGTTCAGCATCTGGAGATTAAGCAGAGAATTACATCAAAATAAGCCAGAGGAAGCAAAATATTATTCACAGGAGGGCAAAGTAATGACCCCCTAAGAATATAAGGGTAAGCCAATCAGAGGCTGAGCAGGGCAGATTCATCCTGGAAAGCTTCTGTTTTTGTGACAACATGCTAATGCTAAGACCTCCGATCATAGCTAAGGTACAACGACTGTTTTTCAATCCTTATTTTCTTGAAATATGTTTTTGATTCCCTCTTCATACACTCATCATACCCGCCGGATGTACATGGAGCACTAACTAGAGAAAGAACACAAACACAAGCGAAGACACACAAGTACAAGTAATTGACAAATTGTCTGACTATAGTGGATGACTTACTATCTCGTTTTGATGTTTTCCTGCGAACGGCCGAAAGCCGGAGATCATCTCGAACATGGCACAGCCCAGGCTCCACATATCAATGGCCTCAGAAAAGTCACAGCCCAGAATAATTTCCGGAGACCTGAATGTGGAAGAAAAACATTACAGGATGTTTACACTTTTATAGTTTTGAAAGTTACCGGGAGGAAGCACACAGCTGCTTCTTCATGGTAAAGATAGTAAACCACTAATTCACTCCAGTATAGTAAAACAAATAATCTATCTTACCTATAAACACGTGGTTGATGAATGCTGCCCTTCTTGGTCTCTGATCTGAGCATGGCCAGACCGAAGTCTATCAGCTTGACTTGAAGGGGTCGTCGTTGGTGATTCACCATCATTATGTTGTCCAGTTTGACATCAGTGTGGATCACCTCGATCCCCTTCAGCGCATCAAATGCTGTGGCAATCTGAAAGTACAAGGTCGGTTAGAATGTGAAGAAACCTAAAATTGAGTGTTCATTGGTTTGCTTTGCTGATGGTGCTGAACAGACCTGTTTGATGATGGTACGGATGTCACTCAGAAGCATAGGGGCAGGATTTATCTTGTTGATGTAGTGGAATAGGCTTATATCCAGTGACTCAAACACAATCGCCTTTCCAAAACTGGTCTCAAAACAATCGATATACTTTACAATGTTTTGTTTGTCAAGGTTGTTGCGTTTGATCTTTCTCAGCATGGGGATCTGGAGACACAGGCAAGTTGGACATTTTTAGCAGTTAGTTAATGACCAATAACTGCAACTTTGACTGTAAAATATGTTTTACAACTGTGAACATCAAAATCAACAAAGTTTCCCACCTCTTTCTCGGTAGAGCTACTCAAGGTTTTAGGCATCTTGATAGCCACGCTTTCACCTGTCTCCTTGTTCACACATTTCAACACCTTTCCATAGGAGCCTTCCCCCAGAACTTTCAGGAACTTATATTTGCTGGGGAGTTCGGAGCGACGTCTGTCTGTCGGTCTAGTATCCATTTCTTTCTTAAACAACTGAAACAAAACACATGAAATGGAGAAAAAGTTACTGATTGCCTGCAAATGACTAAACAATTCTTAATATTATCAATTCATCTCTACTTTCCGACTCCCGAAACAGAAAAGAAGGAGCGACTGACCTGTATCACAGTGTTTTGAAGACGGTTAATCTCTCTGGATCACTCTGGATGTATTTATAAGCTGAACTGTATCACAGTGTATTAAAGACTGTTAATCTCTCTCTATATATAATAATATAATATAAGATATAATATCTATAAGCTCTGTTCAATGTTTTAAGCAGCACTGAAGTGGCCTGACTTGATGATGAAAGGATCAAAGACTCCCTAAAGTTCCGGTCAAAGCAACGTGCTCTCCTAGCAACAGTTTGAATGTAAACACCATCTACTTCTCATTTCACTGTTGCCATGGAAATATTTTTCATCTTATATTTTAAACCACAATGTTTTATAATCCTTGTTAGTTTTTTACTTTATAACAACCATCATTAGGAATGGATAAATTATAATGAATTAAGACATGAGTCATTGTAGTTGTACAGCAAAATTATATTAAGTTACGAAAGTTAACATTTATTTCAATGTAAACAAATAATTAAATACTTTATAAACCATTTATTAAACTATTGTAAATTATGTTGGCCATGCAAATAGTGTTTACAGATGAGCTCCACAGTGTTTATTAATCATTTACAAAGATCTATAAATATCAGTTTCAATGTTACAATAATCAATTGCTTAGTAAATGCTTTATAAAAACATTTCACTGTTGACAGTGAATTAACTGTTTACTAAAGTTATATTAACTATAATTTCACCATGTATTAATCGTGGTTATTATAAAGTGTGTCCCTTCAGTTTGGTATCTGCGTTTATTCTGTCTTTTCCTTCTCTGTGAAGCACTTTGTAACGTTGTCTAGAAAGGGACTATATAAATAAAGTGTTTTATTATCATTGATATTATCATCATAGTGTAGTATTTTATTTGTATTTTTATTGCTTGTATGATCGTGTGTTCTTCATCTTCTATTGCTCTTGCTGCCCATGTTTTATGCTGTCTCGGAGTGCATTTGTCTCTTGATCCATCTTTGTTTTACTGAATTTCTCGTGTGTTTTTTTTTTTATTCACTTAATCACTTGCTGAGCACTGAAGGCTGTAACTGCCTCTGTCAGTTCACTTTACACAGCAAAGGTTCTCGTTTGTATTTTTTATCCACGTCATCATTGCATGTTGAGAAAATGGTTGTTTACTGCTTTTTCCCTGTTATACTATTATATACATTTAAACCAGTTTCAGTGAGATTATATGTAATGCACAGTGGGGGAGTTGTTGGGTAACAAAAAGCAAATAATGTAGCACCCTTATGTGTGATTATCCATTTTTCATGGACCAATAATGTGGATTTAGACCCCCACCTACTGGTTGTACATTCATATTGCAAAAAGCTGCTCACCAAACAAATGACAAGTGCTTTCCACACAATATTTACATTTCTTTAGGCATTCAAAGTGAGCTGAACACACATTTCAGTATGGGTGGAATGATGGTGCCTATGAAGTTGTATCTTGTGTAATCAGTGCTCAGACAAGTCAACAAATGTTTCCATTATCTGATGTTCATATTACAAAATATAGACCACAGCATGACGACACATTAACCTTTTTATGTATTCTAACCCTGTCTCCACCTGACACATGATAATATCCCACTTTATAATCTATAGACTAATTAGCACATGCTGCTCATGTAATGGGTGCAGATTTGTCCAACGGTATAATGATGACAATGGCATTGCAACTCACATTGCAATATGCACATGTTGTTCTACAGTCAGTCAGATCAATGTGGCGTTAAAATCAAAATGAAAAATGATTTTTTGTTTTGTTTTCTTAATAATGTGAGTCTTTTCCCTCGTGTGCTACTTTTCTTCTCAAGGCTTTTGTACAAGATAAACTCTTCAAGCTGTGCAGCGCTTCTCCCATTAACGGATAACTTCCCCCAAAAAATTAGAATCGTGTCATTATCTACTCAGCCATATTGTAGCAGATTGCCTCTATATAATTTTGGTTGCCAGCCCAAAATTCAATTAAAAAAAATGTATTTGTCCCCGGGGAAACAACTGAAGGCACGTGAAGTAGTAGTTGTTCACAGGCACAAACAAGTCAGCATGTTGGTTACAAGGACACAGTATTTACATTTAAATGTATTTTTATTTATTTGTTTTTGTTTCTTTTGGTTTATGTATGTGTTTTGAGGTGGAGGGGTTACTATTATCAACAATCATCTTCTTGGAGAATATAACCTGAAGTACCTGAAGCCCTGAGGCGACACACTCCGGTGCACTAGGTGGCGGTATTACGAGTTGGTTTGCGATCCGCCATTAAACTACCGAAGAAGAAGAAGAAGACGAAGCAGAAGAAGGAGGAGAAGAAGAAGAGGACGACGTTGTCATGCGCACTTACCGTAGCAACGTGCACCGGTGCCTAAACTTCAGCCATGTGTTTTAGCCTTTACTAGGCGTGGAAAAAAAACTGAATTTGGGACCCGCAGGAGGAATAACATCAGGTATTTACAAGACAAGGGGTCTTCGTTATTGTTTTCCCTCCTTTACCAAACGTATAAAAACTCCCTACATAAATGTTAGCTTTGCTAGCTAACGTTAACTGTGTTTGTTGTGAGGTAAATGTTATTCACTTCTATTGAATCACCAAACTAACCTGTGAGACTCCCTCAAAGAAAACTTTAACCACTGAACCAGTTGGTTTTACTTTATTTCATCTGACAGTTGTAGTACGAACAAGCTTCATAGCTACAGTAGTTACTAGTAACCCACTCTCAACTTATTCCAACTTATTTGGGGGGTTTATAACATGTTGAACAGCCACTTCCTGTCTCTTCTTCAGTTACTTGTACAATCACATCTGGTAAAGGATGAAGTTATTCCAGGGAGTGTAAAACTTTCCAGCATCATGCTGAAACATAACTTGTTTTGGTCCCTCACATTGAGTATTATACTATAAGCATGTTGTAGTACACCCACTTTCTGTCTCTTTTTTTGGTCTCAGAGGTCTATGTTGTAGTTTACCTGCTACAAATGTAAATATATTAAAATTGTAATTAGCTCTAAGTTATTTCCTGAAGTAGTGATCTTATAAGGCTGGGCAATGTGTATTTTTATTATTATTATGAATGAATGCAAGGGAACCCCCACCTGGAAAGCTCATTTTCTTTATTCATTTCTGTTTATTTTGCCTCATCACAAAGTGACCTCCGCCCAAAATGAAGTAAAATATGACGATTTCATTTCAATAAACAGAAAAATGTCGTAAAATTTCAGGTTTACTGACATACCCGCTCAAAAGGTGTTGAGCACTGATTACACAGTCCTATGTAGCTGGCTCCCTTGTTCTAACTTCATAAATAAAACAATACAAATTTTAAAAAAGGAACATGTATAATTCTTAAACACACTTAAACATCTGCTCAAATGATATAAATATCTCTTTTTTAAAAAAAAAAAAAAAATCTTCCAGTAGACACTTCAGCTTGAACATGGATCCAACAACGTCCCTCAAAAGAAAGAACGTCGCCCGCACAGCTCATAAGAACGGCAAACGATTATTAACTGTGCAGGAAGGCGATGGGACGCTGGAGAGTGAACGTCCACACCGGCCACCGAGGATCTCTGTGCTGCTCGACCGCCTTCAGCAACCCATTACAATGAACGAGCTGACGGAGCTGCTGCATTATGCTGCTCTGGGGAAAGCAGGTGGCGTTAAACAGCCCAGGTAATGAGTGCGGTCGTAAGATCTTACAAGCCCTCATCAAATAACTCTCTAATGTGCTTCCACTGCGTCTCTGTGCCCTAACAATAATCTAAATGATCTATTTTAAGTCTTTTGTGCCGCAGACTACACCACTCACGCTTCCCCGTGTGTCTCTTTATAGTTGGTGTCGTCTCCGCCGTCAGAAGAGGATTGCAGCTTTGAATGTGGTGATCGTGGAGGGCATGACACAGAGTCACTTTTACAAACACCACCTCACCCTGCTACACCTCAGGAACAGCTACACCACTGTAAGTAACCAGAGGCGATGTAATTGTGCCAGGATCTAAAGACCAGCATGACCTCTGTGTAGTCATTCTTGATGCCTGTAACCGTGTCAGATTTCCGAGTTTAATAACAGTCATGTGAATGACTTTTACCTGAACGAACAATCTTTCTTTTTCAAAATGTAATATCTCCACTAGTCACTCCACTGACAAAATGTGATTCTGTGTAGCATTAATAAATACAGGTCTGGGCTGGCTGGTTAGCATGTTAACATTGTTACATATCTTTGCAACACTAGTACAAAAATATCATAGACACCCTAACATCAATCAACAATTTTGTTCACATTCTGTTGATAATTTAAGTTAATTTTTGAATGTTTTCAACTAAACTCTATGTATTGCACCTTTTGATAGAAGTTTTTACATTATTTTTTATCTTTGGGATCCATGTGATGAACTACGGAAAGCTTTTAGTTCTGCTTGAGTTGACATGGAATGACCTATTTTAAAAAAAAAAGTATGTTGCATCCTTATTTCACTCTCTTCTAAGTTCCCGTCCATACGGAAACGCTCTTTAGTGTAAACGCACATGTCTTGCATCGTTTGGCCGATCGTCCACATGGATCCTGTAAACGCACTTTTTTGAAACCTGGTCTCAGGGTGGAAAAATCCGAAAATGCAGCCCCCGCATTCTCGTGTGGACGGCAAATCCGCATACTTTTTGTATCGATGATGCCATCGCCCCACCCCTCGACCTCCAGCCTTCGACCTCTGAACCCCGCGACGTCTCATAACAACAACAACAACAACGATGGCGGACTACGTGCTTGTGCTGGTGTTTCTTGCAGCTTCCTCTCCTTGTAGTTGAGTGTGAGTCGCAGCAGCAGTTCGACGTCGTTACTGGTCCACACAAACGACTCTGGTTTCCTTGCACTAGACATTTTCGTCGTTCTTCTTCTTGTGTTCGGTTTCTTCTTCTACTGTCTGTTTGTAAACAGCGCCCAAGCTTTATGCTCATGCTCCGTCTCTTCTTCTCCGTATTTGGTGAACTTAAAGCGGCACCTATAGGCCTGGAATATGAACTACAGCGTGTTGAGTCGTTTTCAGTGGATCCGTTTGGACGCAGATATTCTTGAAACGATGCCGAGGAAGACGGAGGAAAAGAAGATCGTTTCGGTGTGGACATGGTCTAAAACAAATGCAAGAGCTGGCCAAACCAGAATCTTAACGACAGGAGGCGTTCATGCTCGTACCAACTTGTCCGTAGGGGTCGCCAGAATCAACAGCAAATGAGGGTTCCTTGTAGCTGCTTTGATGGGAAAAATGATATCCTCGGTGTGAGGTATTTTGGGTTAACACTGTTTTTTTTTTTTTTCATCTGGCTGCATTAGAGGGTCACCTTTACGCCATCTCCTGACGTGGCCTCCAGAATCTTCAGCAGTGAAGTTCCTCAATCAGCCACACTGTCCCAAAGACGCAAAGAAAGCAGTCAATTGGACAAAGGTGAGAATTTTGATTTTGTACTTGGTGTGTATAGATCTGATACATAAATAAGTGTGTAATTATTAGAACTAGATACTGTCTGACTAACTGTTCTGGTTGTCAAAACAATAATATTGATCATAGAAGCTGCTGCAGTTAAATGAGTCCGTTTTCTGATCTTGTTCAACTCTTTCAGATGATGAAATGAACAGTAATCCTAAAAGTATCATCACGTCTTTATACCTCTCAGCAGTAGTTTGGTGTTTTTGCTCTCGTTCTCATCTGTGTTTTTTATTGTGCACTGCTGCAGCACTGAACCATCACCCAGTAATCGCAAGGTTTGGGACACGAAGGAGCGGACTGACGGCGTACGTTCTCTCTGAGGCGGAGATGATCAAGAAAAACTACCCGGTCAAAGGTGAGTCTGTCTCTCTAATGACACCAATAGGAAAACCAGATGCATACAACGCTTCCTTGCTGTCTCGGTCTCCATCTCTACATTCTCACATCTTTTTTCTTTTTCTTTATTACACAGGAATGTCAGGCTTTGAAGAATTCATGTGCACAGACAGTGCTGACTGCGTGACTGACTGCAGCCCTATGTTTGGACTGGACTGTGAGATGGTGAGACTCTCTCAGCTGTATACTTAATCCCCACTTTTCATCATAGAATCCAATTACGCAGTGTCGGATCAATCAATACTGCAGGGTTAGGGCCATAAACACTTAGAGAGGTGCAGTTGTCAAGATATATTTTCAATTACAGATATGATATTACAATAGATACAATGGATTCAAACAAATGATAATACTTTTTTTTAAGGACCTGAGTTTTCATACATATATTGTGAACGCCTTGCAAGGTGAAAATGTACAATAATATATTATGAATACTATAAATGTTTTAGTTTTGTCAGGCAGGAGTTGTCCATCCGGACAGACAGCCCGCTGCATAAAGAAGATTGTTCTGCTTCAGCTGGACATAAACATTTATTATTTAATATACCTTATGTTCTATTCTATTCTATTTTATTTATATTTTAGCAAGTTTAGCAAGCAACAGCCTTTTCCCAAATTACAGAATACTATTGTCATCTAAAGCATATTTATTTTATTGGTTAATAATCACCACCTGACACAATGAGCTACATCACTTTGATGCACTTTTATAGCTCAAATTGTCAGACCACCTCATTTTTCACTCTGGATAGTCTATTAATTGTATTCTCCGACTTTCTTCAACCTGAAGTGTGGATCAAACTCTGTTTCATTATATTTGATATGTGAATTATCAGTCAGCCCTTCCTCTCTACTGCCGTCTCAACTGATTCAGCATGTTCTATCACTTTCGTGGGCGAGATGTTGTCAAACTTTGACGCCCGTAGTCGTTCCAAGGTTTTCCGTTGCGGCTCCAACAGTAATCAGAGTGCTGATGTTGTGCTTTCAGTGTCTAACAAAGAGGGGAAATGAGTTGGCTCGTGTTTCTCTGGTGGATAACGACGGGAAGTGTGTGATGGACGAGCTGGTGAAACCTCAGAACCAAATCTTGGACTACCTCACCAGGTGAACATGCACAAACACACACACACACACACACACACAGACAACACACACAGACAAAAACAGGCGTATTTTTGTTGACCAACATCAACCACTGTTGTTGTTGCCTTCTGACAGGTTTTCTGGTATAACTGCAGCGATGTTGAAACCAGTCACGACCACCTTGCGGGACGTTCAGGTGAAGCTCAGGATGCTGTTGCCAAGCGATGCAGTTCTGGTGGGCCATTCAATTAACAACGACCTCCTGGCTCTGAAAGTGAGTTGCCGTTGATTTCGATTTCCTCTTGAAACTATATAATTATCAGGACATCGCTGGGCGTTCGTTTTGTTTTTGTGCTGGTTTGTTTTGGATGCATCATGAACTAGCGGACAGGTAAAGCTTTGTCTCTGTGTAAGCCTTGTCCACAGGTGAGATATTTGTCTCGTCTATTTTCCAAAACAATTTTTCCGCACGCGTTTTACAAAACACCGCACACGAGACAGCGTGTCGGGCCAATAGGTGGCAAGTCTACGCCAACGACGGGTCACACACCAGAGGGGAACAGTCGAAGCGTGCACAGTGAGCTAATTCTGTTTAAAATGAACGCTAAAAGTTGTAAAATTGTAATCAGACGTAGCAGTGCTAACGAAACGTGAATTGACATGTATTCTGCCATTGTTGTTGGTTTCAGGCGCGTTATGACTACGCAGAACGACATGTGTGAATTGAGATGATGACATTATTGTTATTGTCCACAGAAACCAGAGTTTTTACTAAATCTCTGTTTTAGTGACCTAAAAGGTTGTTTGCTTGTAAACCAGAGGCCAAAACATGAGGGGAAGATTTGTTTTTCAAATGATTTTTTTTTTAAACTCTAGACACGAGGGCTCTAATTCTCTGAATGCTGAGCTTCTCTCAACTACTGCTCTACACTCAAATTAAACTAACCTCGTAAATACAAAAGAATAATTCAACCCATCCTGCTGTGCTGCTTTTCCCTGCTTCTTGTTCACCAAAACAAACCCACTCACTACACAAAAACACTGCCCGCAAAAACCATCTGCCTCGCTCCAGCGTGAAGGACAGAGCCGCCGCACTTTGAACAGCGAACGACACTGATCCACCCTCTCAATCAACACTCAACATTACAACCATCTGGCCCGGAGACGCGAGGCTGAAAATGGAGAAGAGCTTCAGCAGGAGTGTTTGTCCCTTTTTGCCATCACAGCCTTGAATAAACAGCCTCACTGGCACAGCTGTGAGCTTAGTCTAACATCGTCTATATATAGTCGAATAAATGTCTGGCCAAATATCAAACATGAATATATCTATTTCACAGTTATCAGAATATTTAACTTTTTTTTGCTTGCCTTCACCATGAAATAAAAACACAGTTAAGAGCAGAAATCAAGATATCAGGAGCAAGATATCAGTAACATATCAATAGTTCATGTCATTATTTCAGAGGTGGCAGACAATTCTACTGTCAAAAAATGTTTTAAGGTCTCAAAAATGGCTACAGCAGTCAACAGAAGACATTTAATTTCCTCCATGCCAGCCCTCATTTTGAAGAAGTCCCATTTTAGATCAGATGTTTCATTCTGGAGGAGCTCTTCAACAAACATCCTTCTTTTCTTTTTTTTTTTTCCCCCTCAAAAAGTCGAAGCTTTGACCAGATTGTGTTTGTGTCCTCGCTGCAGCTGATCCACCGTCATGTCATCGACACCTCGCTGCTGTACAGGAGAGAGTTCGGACAGAGGTTTAAACTGAAGGTGTTGGCCGAGACGGTGCTCAGGTGGGTTCTCCTTTTCTCCCTCTCTGTCTCTCGCCCACCCACAGCTACTGATTGAGTTTTCCACTCGTGTCCCAGGAGGCGAATACAAACCGAAGAGACGATGGGTCACAATCCCACCGAGGATGCTGCGGCATCCCTGGAGCTCGCCCAGTACTTTATTAAAACAGGACCTCGCCAGGTAACCCATTTCTAACACGCGCCCACGCGTGCACCTGCAGACGCACACCGTCGTTATAATACTCTGTGTGCACGCTCACTGTCAGGTTGTAGAACGTCACCTAGAGGAGCTGTGGGGATATAAAATACAGGAGGAGCCCGCTGACTGTGAACCTGCACCTGCACCTGAACCTGAGCCGAGTCACAGGTACAATATAACCTGCAAACCTCTTTGCATTCAGCACAGAGTTCAGAGTTTTTGGAGTCCAATCTAAGCCAGCGTTTTTATCTCTGTGACGCATCAATACAAAAACCCAGCTGTCATATTTTAGTTTGGACGCGCGAAGTGGAACTCGTGCAAAAGCTCCTTTTTTTTCTTTTATGTGTTGTGCAGGTTTGCTGACGTGTTGCACGCACACGGCCGGAAAGTATCCTACATAGGGAAGCGTTCCGACATCGCACTGAATCTGTGCAATCAGCAGTGGCACAACACTGACAAAGAGGTGAGACACGAGGAGTGTACACTGCCTCCTGACCTTCACCCGATCAAACAGCTCAGGTTAACTTGGTCTCCTACCGAGAGAATATCAACCGATCTGACAGGAAGTCCTCGTGAAGGGTTTGCTGGTTTGCCTATTTGTTAGATGTTGGGACGCTTGTACCCACTCAGCTGTGAGTGCCTTCAGCGGTCTGCTTTTGATAAAAATACAGTAGTGGCTTTCGGTCTAATCCGACATGAACAATAACGTGACAAGAGGAGAAATGGATGATGAATTATTCATCAGTTTGCTGTATTTTTAAATCAAATTAGAGGGGACTTGCCGCTGCATTCGCGTCCTTTTATCTTTTCAATTTTTTTCCCCCGCTCATTATAATTATTACAATTATTATAATTCTTCTCTTTCTCCACCTCTGTAACATCTCCAGGTGTTGGCCACTTTCAGGAGTCAGGCCAGCGGTCCGTTCCTCTCAGTGCTCCCCTTTACTTCCTTCTCAGACTGTCTGAAGAGGCTCACTCCTCGTCATCAGCAGCAGCAGTACCAGACGGTGAGGCGTTTGTTCACCACGCAGTCAACTTAAAGTGTCAGACTGTTATTTCGACGTGCCCGTAACTGGCGTGTTCGACCCTCAGGTGCAGGGAAACCTTCGAGGTTTGTGCGTCGTGTTTGCCGGGCCGTTTCCCGCAGGTTTCTCCGAGAGGGAAGCGAGGCGGCTGTTCTGCTGCTGCGGACCGGTTCGGAATGTCAAAATGGTGAACGCGGCTGCCGGGGTATGTCCGACGAACACATCGTAAAGCGAATACCTCTGACAGACACGAGGGCGTTTTCTGACAATGTTTGGCCCCCAGGTTCATGCAAAGGTTGAGTTCGAGCTGCTGGAGGGAGCTGTGCTGGCTTTAACTACTCTGAATGGGCTTTCTGTGCAGGGACAGCTCATCAAGGTGACTCTCACTTTTCTGATGTTTATTCCCCTTCACACTGCAGCTCAAGTTATGTCCAAAAAATTCGCAGTCTGTATATTCAACACGTCTGCCTTGGTGTGCATTTTCAAGGTCCAGAGGCCCGTTGATGAGTCGATGCTGGACGTGGATCTGACTCTCGAAGCGTTGATGTGTGACAGTCTCAACAGCAGTAACCTCTACGCTGTCAAATTAAACCCCCGCGTGGCTCAGCGGGTGCACTTTCCTGCAAACATCAACGGGCACACGTTCGGCACCGGAAGTTTAGCTGTCGACAGGTTTCCCCCTGCCAAAGTAAACGGCACACAGCACACCACCGGGAGGTTTAAACTGTCCGAGGAGATGGTCCGGGAGACGTTTTCCCACTTCGGCGCAGTGGATGGAGTTGCCTTGCGTCCCAAACCTGGAAAACATGCAAGACATGCACACATAAGTGAGTTAAGAAGTTTTTTTTTTTTTTTATATCCATGAAGCCTCGCTGTGCATGTGCGTGTGAGAGCTCACGCAAAGTTTCTGTTTGTCTCTGATTGACAAGAGTTCAAGAGCTCAGAGGAAAAATACGCCGCCCTCAGCTCCTCCAAGGACCTCTGGAGGGAAAACTACCTCGTCTGTCCATCGCTAACTCCGCCCCACTTACCTTCGTGGGTCGCCTTGACAACCGCGGTCACCGCTGTGGATCCTGACGAGGAGAGGACGCGCCCGGCCACCAGTTCTGAGGTAAAGACGAGGCAGCATCGACACCAGCTGGTCGTTCTTGATTATTTCTCAGGCAACTGTATGTATATTTTACACTACTCTACTCCACTCTGCGGTTTTTGCTGTGAAGCTCCAGAAATGTCCACGAAACCTCACAGTGCTTCAGTGATTTTTGCCTGTTATTTTTTTTTAACCTCTCAGTCCACTTAGTCTACTTATCCTTAAAGTTTCGTGAGCAAACTCCGACTGAATGTAGAGCCGAGTCTAAAAGAACTGCGTCTGATTCATTTCATTGACATCGTGGCTTTTTCTTTGGAGCCAAGTAAGAATTTTCTTTCCATTTTGAATCCATCCAGATGTTGTTTTTTTGTTGCGAGCCACACAGGGCTCCTAGTGTAACTGTAGACTTGTATCCTTTTAGCCCTGCTCTTTTGGCGGCTGTGTGTGAGCCCAAGATCACAGCTGTTGCAGCTGCTTTTAACATCATAAATTCAGTTCATGTTCTGCCTCTCAGCTGGCGGGCTCAGCTGATTCTCACCAGATATTTTTTCTATGCTGCAATCTCATCGTGAAAATTTGGCCTTTTTTAGATTCAGGCTGACTTGGTGAAACTCATTTTCAAGACTTTCACAGAGTTTTCGGGGCCTTTGTGACTTGATTCTTCAAACCTGCATGCACATTCTTTTCATGACCTGACCTACTCTGCCACTCGGTGCCTTCATTAGTTGGGTTGAATGATTTTATGCAAGAGGAGTGAGATGAGTAAGGGCGAGGGGAAGAATATCAGATTAAGCCAACAAGAGGCAAAGAAAAAGGCAGCCTCTGTCTGTTTTTTGCGACCTGTAGTTTCTTATTTATTGAGCACGTTTTGAAGAGTCCGATGTGTAATCTGTGCAGGACCAGGAGACGGCTCTCGCAATCAGGAAGTTGGACCGCCGGCTGTGTAAGCTCTTCAAATCTCTCCCAGACGGCACCCTGTCTGTGGTCATTCTGCCCGGACACACCAGGTGAGGACTCCGACCGGGTCTGAGAAAATCTCCGCCTGCCAAGTTTAATATTTCTAAACCTTCTCTGCTCTTTCCCAGTGCTGATGGACACGCCGCTGGTTTGTGCCTTATGGAGGTCAAGAATGGACAACAGTGGAAAAGAAGCGGACTGGAAGAATCCAGTCCAGGCTGGGCGGATCTCTTGTGTCACTTGAAGTGAAATCAATGAAGATATAAAAATAAATGAGTGACTTTCATTATCTCAGACTTGTGTTTACACTCTTCTGTCAAATGTATATAAAGGCAAGTTTAAGTCAAATACAGAATTTGTAATAAAATTAATGTTTTATTTTTTAGGCTGGTGTTTTTCTACTGTGATCATGACAAAGTGTAAATCCAAATGAACGATGTATTTATTTTTTTTTAATGTTTTGATGAGTGTGTGCTCAGTGTTGTTCCCTCATTTTGAGAATAATGAAATTATACATATTTTAATATTCAGAAAATGTGTCTTGTTTTCAATTTCGTGTGATTATGTTGCTGTCCAACATAACTGCGATTCACAACAGTATATCAGTAATCATCCAGATACTTCTAAAAAGAAGAATCTTACGCAAGTAATCAAATATAAGGATCCCCCTCGCGAGTAAAGGATAAATACATAACCTCGTCTTACGTTGTGTCGCATTTACACAAATGTGATTTCTCGTTTTTGTGGGGGAAATACTGTGCAAGCCATGGTGACAAATAAAATAAAACCAATATAGAACTGCACATCAGTGAGCTGCAGAGCTTTTTTCCAAGTCAGTCGTGACAATATAAGTGAAAATTCATCATGATTAACTGAAGTGTTTTATTGCGAACCCAGAAAACATTTATCGTCCCATCCCTAAATTTAACAATGAAATAATTAATGTATGATATTATAACCCCCAACTAGGGCTGCAACTCACAACCTCAATGATTGTTTGTTTAAAAATCTATAAAATGGCAAAAAGTGACATTCAAATGGCTTCTTTTGCCAAAGACTCTTAATTTACTGTTATAAATGATGAAAATCTCCACATCATTTTTGGGATCTCATTTGCAAGTGAGACCCGAGTACAGAATAAAACACCAGGACCTGTAAATAAAAAGGTACGTGGAAGCAACACAAACAAACGGGAAACAAACACAGCGTGAAGAACGCTCTCAGTTCAACCAGGAACAAACGAGACGCAGAAAACAGATACTAAGAAACATTCTTTAATTTTTTTTCCCCTTTTCAAGGAAATAAAACTTTCTTATACAAAAATGTATACGTCATCTTAACGTTTACACCTTTTGAACATTAACATTGTTGCAGGTTGACACGGTTACAAAACATTAAACACAAAAAAAAGGTAAAGAAAAGTAAAGGTATTTCATCTCTGAAGATTTATGAAACAGATTCACAGGGATACAAAGACTGGATAAAATGTACATCTCCCTCACATGCACGAACTCGCACACAACCCACACGCACAAAATATAAGACTGACGGAGGCGACGATCATTAAAATGGATGATTTCAAAGTGATGGCGTGGCTGTGGTGGCAGATTCCAGTCTGAACACAGAATAAATGAACATTTGTGGAGTTTAGCTTTTTAGAGATTCTAGTGGTGTGTGTGCGTGTTTGCACAGAGGAGTTGCCCGCTCCTCTGGTACAAGATCAAAATATGGCAGCTGTCGTTATGGCTTGTGTTCTCTCTTTCAATAGTCCAGTCAAGTAGCTAGGCTGGCTGGTAGCTCTGGACACGGTATCCACAGCTGTTGAGTGAACGAATGAATTTCAGGGCGTGCACCGTTCCCAGTGATGTAAGACCTTCGAGGAGAGCGGCCCAAGTGCTTAGGAAGAAACCCAGAGCCGGAGCTCCGTGTGGGACAGTGGCCTCTCCACTCCTCACCTCTCGCTACCAGACTTCTGGGACCTCAAACAGTGATGTTGTAGATTTAGCACCTGTACGAGAGAGAGAGACACAAAGATGATCCACACGCCTTGATTTGCAAGCTATCATACTGAAAACTTTCCCATTAGTACATTTAAAAGGGTTAATGCTCCATTTCAGCTCATAAATGTGAAACCCTCAGACACACATTTGTCTGCCCGCCTCAGTTCACATTTGCCTTGTTTACTGGCACATCTTACTACACGTCTTTTAAATGCTCTGTAGAGGTTATAAAACAGCTTCTTCTTAGACATCTAACCTTTGATTAAACGTTTGAACTGTCTGGAGGATTTAAAGGGTCAGGAAGCCGACAACAAACTCACCTTTAGATTTCTTTTTCTTGTTCTTTTGACCTTTCCTCGTTGTGGCTTGTTGCCAGGTGACTGTGCCCTCACTATTATTGGCTGGATCAATGCCTTCAGGACTTCCCTCCTCCTCCCCCTCCCCCTCCTCCTCGTCGTCATCGTCATCGGGAATTGGACTCAACCCTGCTGATTCTGATGAATCTCTGCAGGGGACAGCAACCATTAAGATACTTAAATCACAGCAACCGGGACAACTGTGACAGAATAAAATCATCCTGTTTACTTACGCCGTCTTTAACCATCCCTCTGAGGTCTTGCTCTCGACGGCTTCTGTATTTGCCTGTCCACTTATGTCTAGGAAACACAATGACAAAAAAGGAGGGATACAGTTAGCACCACAAGCTCTGGACTGGCCAAGAAACTTTAACAGCGAGACGTACGGAGATAAATCGCTCCTCGAACATGACCAATTAGAAGTAGGCTTGTTTTTTGTTGTCATCCAGGAATCATTTTTTTTATTGTCAATAATATAAATAAATGTTCTGACATTAGTTTCCTTCTTTTATCCCGATTTAAAATTCAAGTTGTATTTGCTCTCATCCCCTGGCCATTTTGGGGATGTAACAGAGACAAAATACTGTAAACGTCCTTTAATATATTTTGTTATTTATTTAATGTTGCAAAACTCTTGCCAAAAAATACGGAAAAAAAGATTGAGAAATAATTGAAAATTAAATGGCTGTCCTCAATTAAAAAAATAAATAAATAAAAATAAAGAGTATGAAATCCATCAGGACTGCATCTGACCTGTCCATTCTGCAGCAGGTAACCATTAACCACATCAAACCTCAGGTGTAACTCAAAGTATGATGGGTAATCAGTTCATCCCAATGGTTGTGATAATTGCTTTAAATGCCACCTACTATCTCCCTCACTAAATCACTACCGAGTACTCTTCCCCTGATGAAAACCTGCTGCTTGCTACAACACCGCAGCAGCAAAGTACTACGTTCACACACCATCAGTTTTCATCTTCTTGCTGCCGGCGCTATCCGGGTACGAGTAGTGACTCCAGCCATCTGTAATTAGAGCGTCGCCGGCCGCGTGCTCTCCCTGAACGGGACTGATGCTGCGTTTCCTCAAACCCCTAGAACAAAATATAAATAAATAAATAAATATACAATACATACATCAACAGAAACCGTTTGAGCATTATGTTGAAATATGCAGCGTAAAGCAGCAAAGGTGCACCTGGGATAACCAAAACCAGCAGAGGTAGTGGAGGAGTAGTGAGACTTCACCCAGCCGTCCTCTCCCCAAGTTTTGGGCGTCTGGCCAGACTTCTCCTTCTCCTGCTTGGCCTGGATGTACTCTGCATACGTCTGGATCCTGTAGCTCTCTGCGTAGCGGCTGGTGTTCATAGCTGAAGACGTCGAAATTAAATCACATTAACATTTCTTTTTTTTCTTTTTTCTTAATGCAGATCAAGAGTCCAGTCTGGTGTGTGGAATCAGCCGTCAAACTCACCTATCTGTACCTGGTCCGTCTGACTTAGGGACACAAATGCTGACGTGTCGTCTATCCATGAAACCTGGATGTTTCCTGAGCGGACAAGAGAAGTGCAAAGTGAGTATTTGGGGGCGTGGAGTTAAGTGTGCAGTGTGACCGTTTTCATCGACAGCCTTGCATCTTACATAATGAATGCATAACTACTCTTCTTCAAGCAGAATTACCAGGGAATTTTTTTTTAAAAAAAATCATGGCTTACCAAAGGCACTAAACAGCTGGTAGAGGTCACTCGTCTTCCATTCTTTTGGGAAGGTGACGTACAGGACGTGGTCTCTTTTAGGTTGCACTGTAGGAACAGAAGAGATTGACGGGAAAGAGAGCAACAGGTGAGGTGACGAAGTGGCGACAGTCGATATGAAATGTCCCTTAATAAAGCTTTAAATTAAATCTACAATGAATAAAAAGAAAATCCACAGCTGAAGTTGACAAATGGCTGTTTGAGATATTAAAAGTTGATTGCTGATAGCTTGTTTCGGTGTTTTTCCTGCCCCCCCACTGGTCCAAACTCATAAACTGCAGCTTTAAAAAAAAAAAGACGCCTGTGGATTCGTCTTATAAGAGTGGACACTTTTCCAAGCATGCGGTCGCTGCAACAGTCCTCACATATCGCTGCTGTGCTGCATTATCGTACTCACAATCCGGTCCTGTGATGTTGAGGTAGGGAATATCGATTATCCTCATCAGGAAGAGCCTGAAATAGATAAAGAAGTATTAAAAAAAATATATTCTTTAAAAGATTTTGGCACTTATTGAAAGAGAGCAGTGAATACAGTAACTTAAAGTGAATCTCTTACTTGTTGAAGAAAGGCTCAATTAGCTTGGAGCGAGCAGAGATGTACGCTTTGGGTGGAGTTAAGAAAGAGCCTGTAAAGAGTAAAGTGGCGCGTAAGTTAACCAAACATGTATGCAGACAGTTTTCTTACTTGCCCAGAGGATCGCGGTGGTTGTGTGCGTTACCCAGGTAGTTGGCCATCGAGACGAAACAGAGGCCCGTGATGTAAGCGTCGTAGCCAGCCTCGTGGAGCTGTTCCTGGGCTGTGTCATAACTGGGGAACCCCTCTGCCGTTTCTGTCGGGGACGGGAGAGACGTGTCAGCAGGATTTTGTGACTTCGAGAGCCTTTCAGGGGAACGTTTGAACATTTACTCACCGACTTGTGGCGACTTGAACGGACCCTCCTTCAGCTGTTTCTCCAACTCCGCCAGTGAGGTGTTGGTGATCATTTCCTGAAACCCAAAAGTAAAACGAAAAACCAACATCACCAATGCTGTTGGTGTTATCCAACAGTTGTGTAGACTATGTGAGTCAACTATAACTATGTCCAATCAATTCAGCTGGATATGAATTTTTCTCCATCACCCCTGGTATTCTAGCACTGAAGGGGAACACTTACCTTAAAAGGCTGAGTGGAAGCCATTAACTTTGTGTCCAGAAGTCTGCAAGTGGAGAGATAAAAAAAATAATGTGCCGAGAAACAAAGCGAAGAAAAGCAATCCAAAGTGACCCGATGTCAAGACAAAAGAAAATGTGCAAAAGAGGGAAACATTACCTTGGGAAAACACACATTGTGACCTCTTTAAAGTCTTGAAGATCCTGGAGAGAAGAGCATTGGCATAAATCACTTCGCTTAGCTGTGAGCTGCTATTTAATGCAGCCAAGCTCTGTATCGATGATAGCAATTTTAAGTGTGTACCTCTGGCAGAGGGCAGTAGAACTGGTGAATGGTGTGCATCACATCCAGCAGCATGTTGTGGCCAACCACAAGTTTACCCTGCGTGACGGATAAAATGGTTTGGAGATACAAGTCAGACTTTGCAAAGCCAAAATATTTAAAAAAAACATCCTGAATTGGCAACAGAAAAATACCCTTCTAACGCAACAACACGAGTGATGGATTTCAACTGCTGGTTAAAGAGTTTAAAACTACAAATTTTAAGAATGACCATCAAGATTTATAATCTGATTTACAGTTGACCTTGAAAAAAAACCAAAAAAAAAACAGTTGGGGTTGAAAAACACTGAGGTCGACTCACAGATTTCGAGATGGCGTGGACGACCCGGGAGAAGCCAACGGCATCGTTTAGCTCCTCCTGTTGGTGACGGAGGAGTGCGGCGGTAAAAATATTAAAATCAAAGTAGAGCATCCTTAAGATCACAGTGACTGACATTTTAAATTCAAGATCCATCTCAAACTCAAACGTACCTGCTCTTTCTCCAGTTTCTGCTGTTCCCGCCTCTTCCTCTCCTCATCATCCACTTTGCTGACCTGGATGTATCGCTCCTTCTGCATACATACAGAACCTGCATCAATATTTTGTATTACTCCACATTTAACAAAGGGCAACATAGGTTGAAAATAAAACGTGTTCTAACCTTTTCCGTTTCGATGGTTTCCACGTGAAGCCCCTTGGGAAACCTGTCAAAGCAAGACAAACCTTAAACCTCCACAAACCAACACAACAACAACAACAACAAAACAACAAAACAGATAAATGATACTCACTTCCAGTTCAGCGTCTGGTATATCAGCTTCCTCTGAAAGCTGGGACAGAATTATACATGTAAGTAGAGATTTGGGAAAACACAGGCTGCGCATGCTCGATACAAATTTAGTTTCAGTGTTGCGTTTTGAGTGATGGGCTAGATTACCCAGTGCATGGCTCCAAGTCCAAAGTCTTCTCGGAGTTAGTGAAGAGTGCCTCAACCTTCTCTCTGCGAGTAAAAACCATCGGCACATAAAAAAAAGGAGCAGATACACAAGTCATGTAAAAGCTGTGTTCTGGATAACATGACATTTACACAGAGGATTCAGACTCTTACGGCCCGTTTACACTGCACGTTCAAGGCGAAACATTTTGCATTAAAAAAAAAAGTACAGAGAGTTGTTCCTCCTTCAAGCTGGCAGCGGATGGGGTCGGGGTGTGATGTGACAAACCTCTGGGCGAATACAAAAAAAAGGAAGCAACCAGCAGTTACCAGCCATCTCCGAGACAAAGCACCTGCAAATGTCTGCAAATTGGGGCGACAACGAGACTCTTGAAGCTCCTTACACTTCAAGCAGAAGCTGGTATCAAGTGCCATCTAACAGGGACGGTACAGGATGGTCCGTCTTTAGTAAAGACGGAGAAACAGGAAAGCGCTGCCCGGTGTTACACTAGAAGCCAAATGCTGTTGTGTTAAATGTCAAACCTCTTTTTGCTGTGGCGGCAATGCGCCAGTATCAATTGGTTACTTTAATGCATGTTCAGATACGCCTCGCATCGGTCGAGAAAGAAGTAGCCCATGTGTCGTGCAACACTTACATGACCCGGTTGATGAAGTCTTTGTGTTCCTCGGGTACGTGTGCAGGCCCTTTGGAGGAGGACGGAGAGATGTAGGACGGGGTGCCTACACCGTTAGCATGTTGATTTCTCCTTTCCTCCGTCTGCTCCCTCAGCTGGGCTTCTTCTTCTTGGTTTAAGTAAGGGATTCCTTTAATAAAACCAGAGAAATCAGAATTTTACTTCCGTGTTGCGACCTGAAGGTTTGGATGGCTCTACACAGTCACTATGAACACCATTATGAATGTTTTTGCCCTGAATTATTCTATTTTTTTTCCCTGTGCAGACACCTTTTTCCTTCAACCAGTCTCGACTTTGCGGTAGTTAAATTAAAGCACTCCGCACCGTGAGACAAAAAGGGTATTTCACTGTCATCCTGTGGTTTACTCACCGTTACAGAACACCTTGTTGAAATCAAACCCTTGACTGGCCAGGAAGTCAATACTGGAACTCTGAAATGACGAAGACAATATTCCATTTTCACTTCCCAAAAAAAAAAACAAACAGACATCGCAGTTGCTATTCAACAAACTAAAATAATGTCACTATGAAAAGTCAACGACCCCGAGGAGTAACACTGACTTACTTGACAAATGAACTTTATGTCCGGGGACGTCCTGTTGAACGGTTTCGGGAAAATATAAAAATTAAAAGGTTTTATAATATACCTGCAGAGAAGGGAAAGCAAAAAAATATAGAACAAATAGGATTAGTGGAAAAATTCCAGTTTGTGTGTGCGTGTTAAACAGATGGGTTTATCTCAACCGATCAACTGGACACATTTTTCTAATAAAATTGAACAGCGGCGTCGGGGGGGGGAAGTTATCCGTGTCAACTATTGCTTGTTTGGACAATTTTAAAAATTGAAACTAAAAACAGGTAATTAAATGTGCCGTCATGTGTGCAAACGTCAAGACTTTAAGGCGACTGGGTTCACCCGCTGGAGCACTTCGGAGGCAAAAATGAGTGGCTGAGCCTCTGTTGAACCCACAGTTTGTCTTTGTTAAAATACTACCCGGGCTCAGTTGGCTGCGTAGTCGTTTTTATTTAACGCACGATTCAAGAATATGCATCAGAAGAGCCCCAAAATCTGAGTACGCAGTGAGTCAAGGCAGGATTCTGAGACAGGGTCCCAGGGTTGCTGCCTAATTGGATGACCCAGCCTTGCTTCTCCGCCAGTTATCAATATCAAATCCACAAGTAATGCGTTCACCCAGCGGACATCACTCACTTTGACTTTGTCTGGTCGTATGTGAATGTGCATATTCCGAACTGGAACAACAGAAAGTCCATGGAGTGCTGGCGGGGAGAGAGAGCAGGGAGAGAAACGAGTCAACTGGACGTGTTCAAACACACAATGGAGGGAGGAACCAGGTGTCTCAGGTGTGTGTGTGTGTGTGCAGCAGACTCTTCACACCTTTTTAAGCTTCGTGTATCGCTCCTCAGGTGTGTCCAGCCCGTTGGTTAGTGCACTGACATTAGGACCGTCGCTTATCCCTGAAGAAAAAAAACAAAACAACCCAAAACACCAGAATTTTAAACACACATCGTTCGCTAATCCAATCTCATTTTCTCCCCAAACTCTGCCACCGTTACCTGAAAATTCTCCATCGATGGCGAGGAAGTCCGCCTCCTCTATCGCACTGTACACCGCGCTCAAACTGTCCTTAAAATCTGCGGAGAGCAAAAGCACATTAACGTGGAGGACAGCGTGCTTTTACCAGAGGAGGAACACAAGAGCTAAACCTGCAGCCGCACACTAGCTACACCGAGCTAGCTAGCTAGCTAGCGAGAAAAGAAAGCCAGCTAGCAGCACAAACGCCGCGGAACGGAGGAGTCTTGTGCATTTAGGTGAAACATCTCAGGTCAACACCGTGCTGTGTGTCAGCATGGTGATTATAGTGGGCTCAAAATCCAGTGAGAAAAATCTGGCTGGCTACTTACTTCGGCGTGTCACCTCCATCCCTGCACAATGACTGAACCCGGCTGACAGCTAACGTTAGCTATGAGCTAGCAGACGTCAACTGCCGTTTTTTTCTTTTTTTTTTCTTCCTTTAAGGGTTTTTTTGTATCAACTTTATTTAAACAGGCGGCAAAACAGCAGGTAAACTTCAAGCTTTTGTTTATCACCTGAGTCTACGAACACAAACACACAAAGGGGATCTAAGCAGTACAAAGAAGATTAAAGGAATAATAATAATAACTTATATTAAATAAATCATCTTGTAAATTGAATGTTATGTTTTTTGTTTTTTTTTAATTTAAAAAAAAATCCCCAATGTATTGTTTGATATAGGCATCCATCTCCAAACAGATATTTTGTCTAAATAATAAGCACCTTTAACATATTTTATATGTTAGTTTAGTGATAAAATGTAGTACATTTACTCAATCACTGTACTTTAGTCAAATATCGTACTTTTCACTCCACCACATCTCTTTAATAACTTTAGTTACTAGTTACTTTGCAGACTGCATGCTGCATCAGAGCCAAATTTAATTTTAATTTATTTATATATATATATTTATATAACAACTCTATTTGTCAGTAATCTGATTCAGATAATCAGAAAAATGCTGAATATCAGATCCAATAATCGGTCAACCAATAAACAGTACACAGTGTGTAAAAGCTACTTTTACCTGATCTATCTATCTATCTATCTATCTATCTATCTATCTATCTATCTATCTATCTATCTATCTATCTATCTATCTATCTATCTATCTACCGAGCCGTGTTATGGTCATGACCTCATTCAGCGAGATTGAAT
>OMLP01010078.1:40816-52027 GCA_900302685.1 Spondyliosoma cantharus | reverse complement strand
AGTAAAGATATCATGTTACTTTGGTAAAAGTGAAAGGTCTTAAATTTACTGGTTATAGATGTACTTCAGTTTAAAACAGTCAAAGCAAATTATTCATATATTTACATGTATGTATGTACAGCATATGAGGCGTCAAATGATTATTAGTCTAGCTGGTTTGTGATGATCAGAATCAGTCTTTTTTTTTTATCTGATTGCAAATAAAATCAATCCTTTTGTAGAAGAGAGAAAGCCAGCCACAACCTGGCAACCCAGAAGTTATTTTAACTTGACAACAGTGTTATAAAGCATGAGTAAGTGATTTATTAACCATTAGTAAATGATTGAAATCTGTACCTACTGAATAACGATAAAAACTCTTAGTCAAACAAATGACACCCACACCCAGACACCCAGCTCTCTGGTAGATCAGCGCCCCTGTATACAGACTGTGAGACATAAAGCAGGAAGCTTCTTACTTTTACACCCACATAAAAACATAGCTGAGACTCATATACTATTATGCCCCGTAGTATTTCTTTGCTGTACACATTTCCTGCGCCCCCTCACACCCACCTCACAACCCTAGAAGCTACACGATACAGTAGCTAAAAGCCATGAAGCAGAGACTTGCTCCTGCACCATCACTGGCCTGTAAGGGAAGGTAGCTTATAGGGCTGCTGCTTTATAGAGGGTAAGGGTCTTACGTGATTTGTTTTTGATTGATCTCAGCTATCTGGGCAGCGTTGTGACCCGGTCCCCTACGCCGCAATAGGTAAGGGTCGGACCCATGTCTGAGAGGGGAGGGGTCAGCAGGGGGAGGGCTCTAATCACTCTCTCCTTTAAAGGGGAATCGCTTTGGGTTGTGCCTCTGTGCTGGATTCAAGTGAAGTGCAACTAATGGTAATAATGACTGCAGGACACATTTGTCAATACACTTCCAAGGCACAGTAAGCCTGCTGTGGCGTGTAGGCTGCAGTAATTACGCTTGAGAGCAAGCAGGAGGAGCGGTTTTGGACTGTGGAGAAGCATTTTTTGTCTTTTGATTGTTTGAACATGGTTCTTTGCACCAAAAAAAAAAGCCTTGAATCAATAGAGGACGCACATGAATGATAGACTGGAGTATTCCCCTTTAAAGTTTTGTTCCATGTGCAAAATGCCATGCATGCATTCTCTAAACTTCTCTCTACGACCAAACAAATAACAACAATTCTCAAACTAAATTCTTTGTCACATTTGTTGTCCTAAGTGCTTTCGTTTTTTCTGTCATGTGACTGTTTTTTAATGGCCATTTCCTCTTCCTGTCATGTGACTTGTTCTTTAACGGCCATTTCCTCTTCCTGCCATCTCCTCCCGTCAGCATGGTGAAGCCTCTGTACGCAGTGTTCATGTTTATGAAAGTGTGCTGTACAGTGTTCATGTCTATGGAAATGTACTATATTTAACACGCTGTGGCCTCTGATAATGGAAATGTTCTCTATCTGTCCAGGACTGTTGCAATTCTCAGATTTGTCTCCCCCCCTCTCTGCTAATGGCTCTCAATCTCTCTCTCCACAGTGACAAGTGATGGACAGCCTCTCTAAAGCTTTCTGTTCCTAAAGCCTTTAGAAAACGATACATGTTTGGCACAACAAACTTGACTTAATGAATCGTTAAGTCACGTTTTGAAGCTGTTTGCAATCAGTTCCTTGAAAGCCAAAGACAATGAACCAACATTGAGCCTCATGAACCTGATCGTAACACATGCTGTTTGTGAGGTTATTGATTTGAACTTTATTGCATCTTTCTATGAGAGATGGACAACAAAACCAGAGTATTCGGTACGAGGTAAAACTGCTTCTACGACAGGCTACGACAGAGAAGATACTTGATCTTTGTGTTATTTTTTTTTCTGACTGAACATTGATTATTTTTCATTAAACGTAGCATGTATTACTCATGAAATGAAAATAGTTCAGAGACAGATCTCCATTTTCTGTTTTATACGTATGCAAACACATTTTTCCTTCATGATAACGCACACATACTCATGCATTCACTGAAAAAATATAGAATCTAAAATAAGACTTTATTGTTACAGGAACAGCAATTTACAGTTCCAGAAATTATTTTCATTTTATGAGTTTTATACAGCAAAGAGATAAATATTGCCCGCATTTCTGAGGCAGTCACTATTTAAAGACCCAAACCTGAATCGGCGCAGTGATTGCATATATTGTCTATCGCTACAATGTGTTGCTAAGACCACAAAATGTCCCAGATTTGACTATTACAATTTTAAAAACTTAGTGATTTTGAATTAATACCACATTAAGTATAAATACGTAGTCTGTGTTGCCATAAATCCTCAAAATCCTGGATGGGTCTTTAATGTCGTGATTGTTTGAGAAGAAACTGAATAGAAAATAAATTCTTCACCAAATCCACTGCCACCTTAAGTCAACTCTCCCTTCTTTTTCTCTTTCTTTCCCTCCTTCTTTCTTTCTTTCTTTGTCTAACTTTTATCATCCATCAATGCAGATAGAAAGCTGAAATTCATCATCTTAGTGAACAGGGCTCTCAGTAGAAGTACAAGAGCTCTCACCAAATCATACGATAGCACCTACTGGAAAAAATAGCAATGCAAACGTTCTGTCTGTTCACATCTGAGACGGGGCCGAACACGACTTTGTTGGATTAATGCCGGACGATGTGTGCTGTGCTGTCTCTCCTCTTCTCAGGGAACCTCTAGGTGCGTCTAGTGATCCTGCCGGGTCTGAGAGCTTACCAGCACTGCTACACCACTGTATTACTAAAGCCAAGGGAGTGGCTGCCAACAACAATAACAACACGACCTCCGGAAGGAGAACAGGTTCGTCCGACCACCACAGAGACGATTCATGAGGTTTATCTTTAAGGGACAATTCAACCCCAAAATCAAAAATACATACGCTTCTTACCTTTAGCTCAGTTTATTTATCTAGATTGGTTTAGTGTCAGATGTCATAAGAAACGGAGGCCCGATGGTGCTCGTAGCGCCAAAAGATACGTTTGAAAAAGATTATCTCGCTGAACTAGGCACTGTGTTTGCCTAAGAGCTTATTTTCTGCAATAATCCAAAATCCAATTGAAAAATCCCATAAGCTTTTTTTGCAGACGGAACCAGGGCGACGCTAACTTCCACGTGGGCCGAAAGAAAATATGTCGTCCCTACGCCACTCTACGTTCATGGCTGTTACGTTAGCTAGGTTAGTTAGATAGCCGTTCCTCCATGAGTAGATGCACACTTCTCGCTGTGTGGTTACACAGAAAGAAAATAATTCCTACATGAATCCACTTAAAACAAGATCTGTGGATTATCTTGATTAACCAAATCATGATTTATGGAGAGTTTTTTCAAATGTATTTATTAATTTTTTGTGGTGCTTTGAGCAACATAAGTCGAGTGCCATCTGGTTCAATTATATTCAAGAGTAGACAGACATCTCTAGGGCCAATATCTCCAAAACTCAGGGAAGAGGGAAAAATATGTATTTATGATTTTTGGGGGGCACTGTCCCTTTAAATGGTGTGGGTGGTGTGTTACTCCTGTGCTTTCTCTCTGCCTCCCTGTCAGGTGCGTGTCCCTCTCAGACCCAGCAGCAATCTCAGACACCCCAAGAGGGTAAGGATCTCAGCCTCCACAGAAAGAGGAAAAGGCAAAACAAGAAGAACCCCTATCTCTATTTGACCTCCTTCCTGCACCGCAGGCAGTCTGAGGAGGACCAGACAGGCATTCTGGCCAGTGCAGACTCTGAGGGCCCAAATTATGGGACTCTACGCTGACCCATTGTGCCCACCAAGCCATTGGACTCGACTAAACTGACCTCCCCTGAAATAAAAAACCCCAACCTCAGCACTCCCTGCTCCCTGTATCAAGCTAATACATTTCTTATAATCTCTAAAAGTTCATTGGTGTTTGGGGAGCGGGGACGACATCCAGCTGAACACGCCGGCCGGGGTTGGAGATCTTATTTGAAGACAAGAACAATGGCTTTTCTGAGTTGTCACCACTACTTGTCTCTTGAGGAGTTTCACTTGAAAAATGCTCTGAAAATATATAATGTATATAAATAGTAAAACAAGGGAATTAAGCTTCCTCCTACAGTAATAACAATGTGTTGGTTGAGTATGTCACAACACGTTAAAGATTTTTCACTCACTGGTCATTGAGGGGTCCATATCTTTAGGTTTTTCAGTGAAACAGTGTACTGTGAAGCCTGGTGCGTCCTCAGACAGGGACATGAGTCTACCTTTCCTACAATACAAATAGTGTCAGTATTTAAACACAGGGTTCTTACCACAAAATATACCTCAGAGTAAACGCAGAGTTGCTGTAATTCTTGTGGTATACTGTACGTACTTGACCTTTTTTCATATGAAACGTATGGTTAAAAAGGTTTATATCACAACACACACACACACCGCGCTCATTCAAATGGATAATATGGCCTAACTTTATCTGATTTAGAAGCAGCTTTTTAGTATCAGTGATAGCAGGCATAATTGTGTTTATTTTGATTTACGATCCAATGCCAACAGTGAGAGGACTGTCTTAACTTTAGTGCTTGATGGCTCAGTGTGTTTACACTCATCGCTATAGCACCGTATTAAGATTAAAGATCATAGCCTTCACGAGAACTCTCTAAATAATTTGGGACTTATCAGCAGAGGTCGGACTTGTAGGGCTTAGAAGAACAGGGTGATGAATTGTGAAGTGTACTGTATGTATTTTCATTATTAAGGAATCATTTGTGAAACGTGGCACGTCTCTAGAGGTGCCTTTTTTTTGCCTTTTTCTCTCTTGGTTTTTCGAACATAAACTGCCTTTTTCCTTCGCCTTCACATACTTGTCTCTTCTGGGGGAGTGAGGAACTCCGAAATTCTGTGTTTTTACTTTCTCTGCCAAGGACACACAAGAGAAAAAAAAATGCTACGGAATGCATAACTCTTGTTTCTTGTTTATTTGTTTTTTTTTTTACATTTATATTTTAAATGGGTACCTGCTTCGACTGTGTATATCCAAGTAATAAGACAGAACCAGAATACCTGTACAAACAGAAAAAAACTGAAGCTTAGGTTATAACAAAGGTAAATAAATCAATGAATATAACTTGAGTGCAAAAAAGTACAGAAGCAATGTACATGAGAGAACAAACCAGTAGAGTAAGGATGTTAATGTTTAACAACAGCTGTTGACTGATTTGTAAAGCTGTTAAAGGGGCACTGTGTAGATTTGGAGAAGAAATTCAAAGTCAGAATTTTAAAAATGTACAATCTTAATGATAAATAATAATAAACAAACTCAAATATTAGTTTTTTCCATAAGTGAATAAACAAGCTGTTCTCAGAGGTAAATAAGGTCCCCAGAATCTTGTTTGAAGCTAGAAAGGTGGCAGGGTCTGCCACATACAAACATACAAAGTAAAACAGTATGAAATCGTGTTGCCCTTTAAAGGTCAGTTTGTTTATTCAGTCATGAAAATAAAGAGTTTGTTTCATTAAAGTAGTTGAAATTCTTTAAAATGTCTCCCCCCAAAACTACATACTGCACCTTTAAAAAAGTATTCAAACAATGGCCACCCTGACTGTTTATCTTTAACAACTGTATATTACTTGCTAGCTACTTCTTTGTGTGTTTGTTAATTTTTTTCGACACTAACCGATAATGAATGTATGTTTTGCTGTACAGGAAATGAATGTCCCAATGTCACAGTGCATTGAATGACCCATTATAGTGCAGCTGCGATTGGTGATGATGAGCAGCTGGCACTTTAAGTCCAAAATTGTTTCACTTCTCTGTGTGCTCTGAGCCAAGCTCCCTTCGTTCTGACGGCTACGACGACAACAACAACATAAAACAACAACCGGTTTCCTTTTATTGCCAACGCTAGTCCACTCAAAGACGCATCAGATATATTTCCACCTGCTCCCAACAAATCCGAGGTTTTCCGACAAATATATCCACATGAATGAATCGACTCGATGTCTGCTTACTGAAATCTCTTTTGACGAGTGCGAAAGTGATGATTGCCTGAAAAGAAAAAGTGCATATTCTACTTTAACAAATTGGTTTCCATGTAAGATACGAGGAAGAAAAAAAATCTATATTTGTTATGTACTGTACATGGTATGTATTGTATTTGTAAAGATAAATCAAAACCGTGTTTTACAGGAACACGTTCTTGTACGAGGATGTATGAAAAGACGGGGAAGGATCCCACGGAAAAAGAAATTAGATTATATATAAAAAGTATTTGCTTACAGTACGGCTTTAAGTGGATAATGTTTCTAAAACATTTTAAGGTGCCTCATTTGTCATACTTTAGCAGACGTTATTTTATCTGAGAAGAAAAGAAACCTTAATGTTAGTACCGTACGATGTATTATTGCCATAGCCCGCTGGCTGCACAAGTTAAGTAGTATTTTCTCTGATGTATAGTACGTGAATGCCCATTGGAAAAAGCTTTAGAAGCAGAAGTGTGTTGCCCTCTATACTAATATTTCTGGAAACAAAGTAATACTGTATTTTGCCCGTTTCATGAGCACACATGTAGATTCACTCCAGATCTGTCGCCTTCAGGTGTCCAAAGCAAATAAAAACTGAAGGAAACTTTTTTCTATGAGTCACAGACATGCTATAGTCATGTACAATACGTGCTGTGGAGGAAATTGTGTTTACATTAGTTTGATAAAGAAAAAGTGTGTTAGGGCATAGTTGCTTTGAACATTACAACTTGGTGCTATGTTTAACTTTGTGGTGCTGTAGAATAGAGGTCTAAAGATTTTTTTTTTTTTCTTTCCGTTACCACGAGCAACTCTTTCGGCCCTGTGTGTTTGAGCAATTAAACTAGCTCCGGTAGACACTATAGGTCCTTATCATAACAGTATCATGATGTGATGACAGTGATAGACAATACTGGAAAAATAGTAGTATAACCTCAAATAATAGCGACTTGTGACATTCAAATGAACTCAAAGATGACCTGTTTTCTATAGTGTGTTTGCAAATGTCTGTCTGTGCTTCCAAGGTACCCTCTCTAAAGTATATTTGTGATGATATTGAGAATATTAACCCAGCCTAAAAAGGAGAAACATAACCTGATTTAGATTAGTAAACACGCCACAGGACACATGGGAGGGAAATCTGAGAGCATCGTCAGGCCATGAGAGGGATCTTTTCTACACACTTCCTGTACCATCTTCGGTTAACAGCACTGTATTTCAAGCACACTACTGCAGGGACGTAACCGTCTCACGTCATCTCACCACCGTTTCTGACGGTAGAATTTCTACTAGTACTGTACAGTATAGCCATGAGTAGTCATCAGACCACGTTTGTATTTATTGCTCCTGGTAGAAAGGTCTTGGGAAAGCTCATACATCCTCTCCATGGGTTTTAACGAATGGATGTCGTCTTCCGGGCTCTTTTTTGCATATTCAACAGAAACATGTACAGTGTTTAAGAGGGCTGCTTTGGACGTACTGTTAGCTCAATCTTTTTTTGTTTTTTTATTTTATTCCAATTTTTCTGCTTACAGCTTTTAGTGCATCACTAGGTGCTGGTAGGATGATACTTAGAAACCGATTTGATTTTTTATTGTATTAATCTTGCATGTAGAGACAATACAAAAAAAACAACAAAAAAAAAACGCCTATTTAGCAATCATTCATGGACATCCGAGCTGGTTGTTATTGGACGGAAAATAGAAATATGTAGTATTTTCTATATTCTCTGTTTTTTCATGTGTACCAGCACTGAGAAACTAGAATGTATTATTATCGTAGGCTACAATAAGCACTACATCGTTGACTGTTTTAGCTAATGCTCATACTCAAGCAAACCAAGTAGTGCTTAAAAAGGAAGAAAATTTACATTTCATTTTCATCCACTGAACTCTGTGCTGTACATCACATGTTTACATTCTGTATTATATGTTGTTTCTTTTTGTACATAATTTGTCTCCATGATGTTTCTGTTTTCAACAATGTCCATATGTAAATATCTCAAAGCAAAAACATTTTTTACTTTTCTCTGTTTTAAAAACGATAACCTGATGTTTTCTCTCTTCTTTTGGGTCAGTTTTTTAGACTTGTCGTTCTGTTTTTGTCACTACATCAGGTATTACGCTTCACTTAACTTTTTTTGTGAGCAATTAACTCATACTGTATGGTGCTGTACCAAAGCCTTATGTATAATATTTGTATTACTTTTCTCTCGTTTGCCACTGCTGTCCAGTGAATTCTGTATTGTCTGAGATCATGTCTTACTCACTCTTCATGTTCAACTGCCATGGATCTTGTTTCTTTATTGGGTAAACAGAAACCTGAACGAACTATGATGTAAAAAAAAAAAAGAAGAAGAAGAAAAACCACTCTGGCCTCTTACCAACATGGCCTGAATATACAGTGACAGTCGCCATCAAAAGCCTTGATAGGGAAAATGCACAGGCTCACTCCTGGTGGCTCATCATGACTTAAGACGTGGGCCGAGCTACATGATCTATGCTCTATCTATGGCATGTCTGTGAGAATATGAAAGCAGTGTTGTATTCATGTCACCATATCATTTCAAATGCTTAGTCCCATACAAAATTTTCCTCTCAAATTTTTGTATTTTGATATAATAAAAAAATCAAAAGAGGCTTTATATTTTCCCTGTGGTTTTGTTTCTTCTGGAGCTCCTCTGATCCTATCTGTGAGGAGGATGGTGTAGTTCATGTGCTGGACACAGGGTGTAAGTGTTGGGCAGAGAGTGGGCAAGATAGTGTGGGGGATAAGAGCCGCTTAATCAGGTCAGGGTTTTTTTTTTTTGCTATTTAATTCCAGGGCACACAGGCAGCAGGCCAGATGTTAAAGTGGCGGTTTTAAGAATAATTTGTCCCTCAGTAATCACAATCATCCCTTAAATTTAGCCTTAGATCTGACAAACGCAACTTAACTTGGATTAAAAAAAAACTATTCAAGGAGGATCAAAGGCTCCGTTTAAGTGCACGCACCTTGTTCAATGATTAATATTTTGACCCTGACTCTGCCGTCTCCGCCCAAACTTTAAGGAATGAATTGTGTAGCGGCTGAGCCAGAACAAGGAAAACAAATAACTTGAAAGAAGATGAGGTCTGTCAGATTGACCTTTGTGCTTTTGTTCAAATTCCCCCTGGCGAGCTGGGAAACAAACAAATGAGCAGCCATCTGCATACACCTGGGGAAAAAGAAAGGTGCAGTTAATCCACTGGTCAAACACACAACCCTTAAACGGTCTGCTCTCATGAACGGTTGCTTAAATCTTCTGCAGATTCTGTTAAAAATAAAATTGAATTGTTTCATATTTGTCACCAGAAATGACAGGCTATTACATTATATGACTTTTTGAGAATGAGTTAAATCCTGTAACTGACTTTAGTTCAGGCTGCATTAGTAACGATTATGTTAATAAAAAATACTTCTTTTAAATAATCAGTTAATAGTTTGGTCTACATTATTTTACAATTTTCTAGAAAAAGCTGCAAAACCCCACATTTAAAATGTTACATCTTCAGAAACAGGTTTATTCGCTCCCTTGCCAGGAGTTAAATAATAAGATAGATTTCACTTTCATAATAATCCATGAGGCCTGTAAAGCTAGAGCTAGCAACTGTTAGCTTAGCCTAGCATGGACTGGATAAAATGGGAAACAGCTAGCCTGGCTCTATCCAAAGGTAACAAAACACCCCTTACACTACATCTACAGCTCACACATAAGTATACTTTTTAGTTTGTTTAATTCACACTTAAACCTAAATGTAAAAACATCAAATTGAGTTTTTACAGGGATTTTGTCCCATACAACTTCTCGGGCAGCTTCCTACAGACACGTCATCACTTTGTGGTTGCCTGTTGGGTAGGGGTTTAAACAAACAGAGTGTTAATAAGTGAACTTTAGAGGTGCTGGTAAGCTATTTCTGAACCTTTGGACAGAGCCATGTTAGCTTCCATATGTCACCAGTGCTTAAGCTAGCTGTTTCCTGCCTGTTACAAACAGATGCAAGAGTCATAAGTGTATCTACCCAAGTTGTTGAACTACTGCTTAAAGAAGCTGCAACTTATTAAATGATATACAATTGATGGAATTTCACAGTTGCAAACCCCGCATTTAAAATATGTGTGTGACATTTTGAAAAATAATAAATAGAGTGAGATAATATGATTGGTTCTACTTTGGTGCGCCTATGATAGCACCTTGTTAGCTTAGCCTAGCACAGACTGGAAACAGACTAGCCTGGCTCTATCCAAAGGTAACAAAATGCCCCTAACAGCACCTCTTAATCTCACAGATAAACACATTATGTGTAATTTGTTTAATCTGCGCATGAAGCTACATTTAAAAACAGCATGTTGAGGTTTTAGGAGGGTAATGTGTAGTGCTATGTCTTGGCCGGGAGCAGTGACTTCCTGGAAACCTGCAGCCGCCTCGACGTTGCTAGGCAACCATCTGACACGTACAGGAAGTTGATGTTTTTTTTTTTGTTTTTAATGTTTTTTTTAAAACGGTTAAAAACAATTAAGTTGTTAATAAGTGCGTTTCAGAAGTGCTGGTAAGCTATTTTTTGACCTTTTGATGAGCTAGCAACCTTTAACTGTTAAAGTGTTAATGCTAAACCGAGCTAGCTGTTTCCTGTCTCCTGCTAGGAGTTAGCCTCCCAAAATGTCAGCTTTTACTTTAAGAAGCTGCAACCACTGTGTTTTGCTCGCTAATTAAGTTACATAAACCACTGTCAAGTATAGTTGGAGATTAATTAATTGCGAAATCTTTTGAATTGAGGGTCCTAAAAAAATGTCAGTTAATTCGCAGGGACGAACAGAGGTAGATTAATGAAAGTCCTTACTGAGGAACAGCATTATCATGTCCTACAGTGGACAATAAGATGATATATGAGGATGTGTTGCACACCAGGTTTCACTCCTCTCACTGTTACCACCCCACCTACACTACATGGTTATGTAATTCTGTACAAAGCATTACCTAACACCGCACAACTTGCCAGATGGGGCTCCTGGGGGCTGCTGAATATTATCAAACAGGGGCTCCATGCGTGCCCCCACGCCTACCTCATATTCGGGTCCTTGACATTGAAAAAGGTTCGGGAACCCCTGGGGCTAAAAACACATCCGAGGCGCGGGCACGACACCAGCGGTGCGCGCTCCCGCTGGCGAGTGCAGATCCTCAGCAGCCCG
>OMLP01010078.1:10205-40752 GCA_900302685.1 Spondyliosoma cantharus | reverse complement strand
CCCACACTGCCTCAGCGATGTCGCAGCCCGGCACAGTTTTTATCCTGAGAAACATCTACCTCAGACGGTCGGCTGTAGAAGCCCGTGTGTGAGTCCGAGATGAGCGTTGGTGCGTTGCGATGCTGACAACATGTTTGCTCGTCGAGAAGCTGAGCGCTGTGCAGCATAGAGGAGGCAGCAGCAGCAGCGTGGAGCAGCGTGCACAGTTACAGGTAGGCTCACTCAACTAACACGTACTGTACTGACACAACTAGACTAACCTGCTGTCATCTCAACACCTGGTCGGTTTTTTTTTCATCTCGATTGATCAGCCAATCATAATTGAAGTTGACAGATTACCGTGTGTGTGTGTGTGTGTGCGTGTGTGTGTGTGCGCGCGCGCGCGCGTGTGAATGGTGATCTGTCAGGCCCAACAGGTCAGAGTACACCGATGGTGAACTTTTCCCACTGGTTCCCAGTTGAGTTTGTACTGTGTGGACTGTTTGATTGCATCAGAGGCAGGTTATGAAAACAGATCTGAGTTTATCTGTCGAGAGGATTTGGGTGCTGTTTTTTTCTAGGAAGCTCTGTAATGCAGTGGGTGGGCACAGCATGAGAGATCAATGTAATCTATTACAGTACAGTATGAGCCTCAGAATTGTATGATTGTGTATCTTTGAGCCATTTATTTGATAAGAAGCTGATTTGCAGATCTATTTTTCCTCAGCAAAAATGCCATTATTTCATCGATCGAACAATTGGAGACTAATCGAGGAAGTAATCAGCAGGTTGATCAGTAACAGCGAGTTCCTTAGCCTCCACCCACAATATACAGTATGCTTGTATGTGTGTTTGAAGATGTGGGGACAAGATACAAGGTCCTGTATGGCTATGTTTGGTATTTCATGTTAACCGTTTGGCAATTATTTGCATTTACTTTTAATTTTCCAAGTAGAAATACCAAACACTCTCTAGCTCCAGCTCATTCATGTTGAGGATTTGCTGCTTTTTTGAACATCTCTGGGGGAATTTGGGACAAAACAAGACATCATCTTGGGGCGTAGGGTTCAGCGTTTTCACTACCTTCTGATATTTTAAAGAATAAATCTTTAATCAACGACTCAGGAGAATAATTTACTGACAAACTGATTAGGAAAATTGTCATCCCGCGACATATTGTGAAGCCTTTACACACAATAAACCAAACTTTTGGATTTTTTTTTAGGACAAATTGATAGATACATTTTGGGTATATTATATTCAGATGGAATGTTTAAAAGATTGACAAGTAGTTTATTTAAAATGGTCTTTTTTTGCAAGAATTCCCCAAATTCACTGGTTCCATCTCGATTGTGAGGATGTACTGCACTTTTTTTATCATATGTGGTAATAAACTTGATATCTTTGGGTTTTGGAAAGTTCTTCTGACAAAACAAGTAATTTGATAACATTATCTTGGACTCCAGTTCATGAATCCTTTGGTCTGTTATAAGCCAGATGCCTGTGATGATTTCATAATCACTCAAAGCAAATAGCGCAGCCTTACATCATATCATGAAGTCTGTATGTACAATATACTGCACTTGTAAGTACTGGAATGACTAAGGACAAAATATTTGTACATGTTGAGTATTTAATGATGTAATTCAGTCAAATATTACAACATAGCCTGAAAGATGATTGCCACGAGTTGAGTCAACATCTCTGATACAGCGGATCATGAGCTTCACAAAGGCAGTAATTGTTGCAGGGGTGTTGTATTTGATTGCATTAGATCAGGCAGGTGACTGTGATCTTGTGCGACTGTGTGGGAGTTTCTGTGACACCCAGTATTGCATTAGTGAGCCAACAGAATAGTAGCACGGCTGAATCCTCCAGTATCACTCTCGTGTTCCTAAAATATTTGTCCCACTTGGTAAAATTCCCACCCGTTCTTTGTTTTTACTATCATGTCTCGATTTAAGAGGGAGTGAAAGGCCTGTGCTTCACTGTGAGGCTTAGGTGGCGGATCGGCATGTTGATTAAATATTTGGGTCTTTGTTGTCTACATCTTAATCGCCCTGCTGTTCATCCCGCTCTCTGCCCTTCGTCGGGGATCACTGGGAACTCCGAAGGTTGCAGGACAAAGATTGAGCTGTGACACCGACTCAGTGTGAGATGAAATAAAGTTAATCTCACTCTGGTAGATTTCAAGAAGATTATGGGATCATATGACCCCCACCTCCTCCTCCTCTTCCTCATCCGAGAAGTGAAACAAGTGACAAAGCCTCACTAAAAGATGGCTGATTTTAAAGAAAACTGTTGTGCGTTGTGGCTTCACTGAGAGAGCCATCTGCACACAGGGGGCCGTCTGAATCCTGCAGGGCGGATGAGCAGTGATGTCATCGCCTCAGGCAGATTGACTGATGGCGATGGCGATGGCGATGATGACGACGGCGGCGGTGGTGAAGATGTGTCAAAGCTGGTGGTCAAAAGGTCTCTCTACAGGCCTCGTTTCCCTCCTCGTGCCACCGCATCCTCAGTCTGGAGGAGCATCAAGTCACGGTGGACGGGAGAGAGGTTACCATGGCAACCGTGGGTCTTTCTCCGCTGCGTCTCTCGCTGGCGTTGACTGCAGTCCAGAGCTCTGAATGAGAGCCTGAAACCAACTTTCCTCCCCAGCTGACGACACGGTGCTGTCACATGCCCTGTCTGAAGGAGGAGACGTTTTTATCTGCATCGCAATCGAGGCATGTTGGAGGTGCAATTATTATGGTTTATATTGATTGTTGATCACATTACTACCTGTAGTTGAAAGGGATTGCTCGTGGGGCTGAACAATCAATTGAAGATACATGTATATGTTTGTGTTGGGGTGACGATGAAATGCAAAAATGACCGTTGCCACTAAAATTGTGACTGATATTGTAATCACAGTGCGACTTTTCTTTGCATCTCGTTCAGTCGCGATCGCTTGCAGTGTAGATTAAAAGTCGGCTCTGCAGCTTAGCTTTACAGAGCTTTGTAGTGTCTTTTTAGTTTATTTTATTGGGGTTTCCAGCCTGTTACTTTACTGTTTCGGGTCATTCTCACAGCTCGTATCTACATTGTCTTCAGCTGCAGCAGGAGGCTGTGTACTAAAATGAGCTATAAACTGATTGTACGCTATCCCCCCCCAGCACCAAACAGCAGACGGACACAGTTAGCAACTCGCTGGTGAACATAGTAGAGCATTAACTACTCTTAAGCAGCTTAAGAGTCTTATAGTTCCCCAGCATTTGATATAGAGATAATGATAATTATGTTGCTCTGTATCATGGACATAAATCAGATGGAATCAGAAGTCTCTTTGTACAAAAATGAAGCCAAAATATTTTGGGCTCAAGTTGTCGCCCATACAACCACCTGCTCCGTCAGCTGTCAGTCATGACGTTTCGCCCCTTTTTTCTTTTCTAGCATAACTAATTAAAGTCAAACTTCAGAAAATGAACACACACGTCAGCACAATAAGAATGACCTTAAGTATATTTCATGTGCACATGTCCAATCTGCTAACATGGATGGTGATATTCTAGCCAGCTTCCAGGGTGTCATCGAGATGTTTCGGCTTTACACCGAGGAGCTGTCACGTCGTCCATCTCAATATATGTGAGCGCTCCCTATCAGCCAGATGTGTAAAGAAGCACCAGTTACATCTGTTTGTAGCTTGTTTCTGCTGTCCCCAAATGGCAATGGCAAAAAATCAGTTATCGCTGTCAGTTTTAAGAAAACCGAGAAATAAAACGTCTGGAAGTCGCCCACAGGGGTTTGAACACTTGAGTTATTTCTTTTACTTCAGGCTGAAAGCAAATTCTACATCAATATCTCCCACGAAAATTCTGCCATATTTGCAGCCTTGTTTTTAAAAGAGGTCACCCAACAGAGATAATGACATAGCAACCCCTATTGTTATTCACGTCTTTGAATCAGACATTACCACAATACCTGCTCTAATTAGCTAGCTGACGCTTCTTTTGTCAAAATGTTTGTGTTGTTTGTCTTATCTTTGAGGCCTTCTGATGTTATTGCATTACTTCTTCACCTGTAGGGGTCCATATAAGTACTACCAAATATCCATATTTTAGCTTCAGTATATCAGCATGAGAGTGTGTGCTGGCAAACCCTGACACAGAAACAGTTTTCATATCCCCTCCTCCTCCTCCTCCTCCTCAGATTTGCTTCCTCCGTCCTCTCACATGTGAAGAAGTAGCTGTGACTCACTCACACGCATCTGCTGTTCGTAGCTACAAACATGTAGGCAGCCATTCTTCATGTCAACACACTTTGCTGATACCGACTTCATGGGCAGTGTGAAAGATTGTGTAGGCTGCCCTATTTTTCTGTGGAAAAACACCATGTAGGCCATCGGATACCAAGGCGACATCCTCCTGTTCTGCTCCTGTCTCCTGACCTCAGAACATCTCCACCCCTCCTCTTCACGTGTGACAGGTACAGAGGGATCCTTTGTTGTTGCATTCGGAATATTTTTGCTTGATTGTTGGAGAAGTAGAGGAAGGTGATCTCCGCCCAAGCATGTGGGCGACGTTGATTCAAGGCTTCCAGATGAAGAGTTTGTGTCACCTGGTTTGACATTGTTCTATTTTCCTCGCCTGTGATGCTGCAGACAGTGTCAGTATGTCTCCGCCCACATTTCTCTGCCATGGACAGTGACACTCACTGTACAGAGCAAGATCGCCTCCTGAATTCGTGACCTTTTATCTTTTACAATCGTGACAGTTTTGTCTATTTATAGCTCAAGCTATTTGGGCCACTTCCAAAATAGTCTACCTTTCATGCATTGTGGCGCTCGCTATAAGAAGATTCGCCCGTTTGTATGTCGCACTCTGTTGTCTTCAGCTCTTCTCCCACAACGTCTTGCATAATTTGGCAACAAACAAAAGCGTTAAGCGGCTTTCAAACAGCCAAGCTAGCCAGCCTCTTCTGCAGTGTGGAGCACAACATGTTCCTACACTTGAAAAGACTCACTGTCTGATGTGCTACAATCAGCAAGGTCAAGCTTTGTACTGTGCGCCGTGCAGTGTTTTTAATCAAGGAATGCATGCAGCCGCTAAGAATCTCTGTCCTCCATTAGCACCACACGGCCAAAATATTGATATAAGATAGTCGCCATATCCTGGTGAATGTAGCATCCAAAAATGAGATGATTTCCTGAAGATGTAATAACATTTGCACTTAACGTGATTGAAAAATGTAATAAAATATCCTGACTTCTGTTTTAATTTTTATTTTAATTTTAGTAATTTTTATTCAATTTTAGATTTTTATCAAAAATGTCATACCTTATTACTTTATACTGTATTTTTTGACCATTTCAAATGGTCATTTGTGTTATTCGAGAACTGATAATGTTGTACTTTTAAATGGACATACTTGCCAACCCTCCAGTTTTTCATTGTCGTCTCCCGGTTTCCCTCTCTTTCTCCTGATTCATGACAAATGATCAAACCTTTTTTGGTTGTCACAGAGCCCAGCGTTTCATCTGTAGTTGTTTTGTAGCTGTGGTGGCAGGGAGTCATTTTTTGGCACTAGTTTCAAGTCGATCCCTGTCTTAGTCTCGGATAGAGTGCCGTAAGTGGTTTCAGCAAAGATATTGTTCATATTTGTTTATTTGATCACGACTCAAGGGCTGCTTCTAGGCCTTGTGCTTGTGTGTGTTTTTTCTCCTTATCTCTTTCTTGTGTTATTTCTCCATTTTATATAACTGTGCTGGCAATGTTTTTACTGTGGTGGTCCACCACTTCAAATTTCAGACATCCTGGAAAGAAGAACTCCTCGTTCTTTTGGAAAGTATTAAAGGAAAGGGGCATGCATTTTGAAAAATTTGAAGTGTTGATATTTGTGAAGGCTGCACTGACGTCAGTCACCATTGAGAGGCTGACAAACATAGAACAGTGGCATGAACAGGCTCTAGGGGCCAAAAATAAACACATAATTTGGAAACTGATTAATATGCAAGTTTTCACCCTCAATTCATCCAAGTCCATGCCAAAGGGGGAAATTATTCTGCAATTTTATTATTTATTATTTTTGAGTTTTCTAAAGTCTGGTTTCAAAATACTCCCAGATTCCAGGGTCTCAGTGGGGCAAGTATATTCATGAACAATGTAATATTCTACTCATTTTCAATCCAGAGTCCTATGGTTATTTTGTATTATTTAAGAGCATGTGGGAATAAACCCATGGACACGCAGCAGCCCTGGTCTTATTGAGTGGATGATGGACCACTATTTAAGGATCCAGATCTCCACTTATTACATTACAAGTACTCCTCGTGCTTCCACTTCAGCATAATGTGGTGCCAAACGGCTCTTTCGCATGACTTTCCGAACACCTTTTCCCAACATGGCCCCTTTGAATCAGCGCTCGCTGTTACTGTAAATTAATTTGCTGTCTGTGTAATGCATCGGCTCTCCTCTGGCAAGGTTGCGGTGTCTATTAGAGGGGAGATACGGTATGAGATGTGTTCAGAGTGGAGCTCACACTGGCCTGTATTCCTGTCTGCATGCTCACATTCTGCTGAGTCATGAGGTTTTGTGGAAGTCAGTCAACAGCAACTCAATGAGGCTACGGGCCAGAGGGGCTGGTGGGAAACTGCTACTACAGCAGCGGTCGGGCCTGATGAATCTACTCGTTATGTTGATTAGCGAACCTGCTTAGGGAAGAGGTAAAACTGCCTCGTGTTAATTGGAGGGACTTTTTTTTTTTAAATTGTGTGGCTGCACCTCTGAGGTGTGAGGTGATTTTGTGCCTGCGTGCCTTAAAGTCATCGTTTAATGCTAAGCGCCCACATACATTTGGAGGCTAGTCATGGGAAGGTTTAGGAGAAACATCGGGAAGACTCTAGTTTCACTTCATCAGGACATTCCTTCATTCCTCCTGTCTGTTTACAGTACATAAAGAGAGGAGTAGAAATAATGAAGCATGACTGATAGGGGCTGTTCCACTATCAGACTTCTAATGGATTGATTTTGGTCCAGGGATATGTAGTTTCTTCATTATTTTTCCTGTTTTGTAATAGTATATCAAGAAATATAGCAATTTCAAAGAACTGGAACAAAGCAGCCCAAACCATGTCTACATAGGTAGCACTTGATGTGATGGAGTGCTACATGGGCCCCTGCTTTTCTGTGTTGTACATAGTTGGCAAGTTGATGGAGTTGTTAGCACGGCTGCCTCACAGTGAGGAGGTGCTTTGTTGGCGCTCCGATTTCCTCCCACAGCCCAACGATCTAGGTTAGGTTGATGAACGTAAGTGTGAGTAGTTGTCCTTGTGTATGTGTCAGCACTGTGTAGGGTTGCAACTAATGATCATTTTCATTATCAGTTAATCTGCTGATGTACCAGCAGTGATGCAGTGCTTCCTAACCGAAGGGCCCCACGTCATTTTTATGCTCAGCCCTTCACACACACATGGATACTTTGATATACTTGCAGCTGGGGGATCATGGGATCTTCCAACTTTCCAATTAGTGAACGACCCGCTGTGGCTTCTTTACGCACAGCCGCCCCAAATATTCAATTTAATATGATATAAAACAGAGAAAAGAAATCTTTATACTCCAGCCCTGTGACAGACCAGTGATCTGTCCAGGCTGCACCCCGTCTCTCGCCCAGTGTGAGCTGGGATTGGCTCCAGTCCCTTGGATAAAGATAAGTGGGTATAGAGAAAATGGAAGTGCTCCTTGTGACCTACTTGTAAAATCATGGTTTGAAGACTTTATTTTGGCCAATGGCCCCTGTGAAAGAGAGGGCCCAAAGAAGACGTAATTAAAAATTAGTTAGTCTAAAGTACTTGATATTAAACTGTATTTAATTGGATAATAAATCCCGTTGACACAAAGTGAACCAGTCTTTTTTTTTGGGGGTCGAGTTACATGCATGAAACCAAAAGCTTCTATTTAGAACAGATTTAGTGCACTGTATATGGAGTAGCACTTGTTTTGCTGATGTTAATAGAGTCAGAAAATGACAGCATCACCCTGAATAATTTGGGAGGAATACTGAATTAGCCACGGGGCGCTCACTCACTGTGTGTTCACCATTTCACATGGTGAACATATCAACTTAAGTGGGTTGTTGGCCTGACATTATGGGGTGGTTTCATTTTTTTTGCCCAGCTATTTTTGAAGCACTTAATCCATATCTAAATCCAGATAAATATTTCAAAGTTTTAATTGCTCACATAACGAAGAAAGAAGCAAAAGAGATATGTTCAAGGCTGTTAAAAGCAAAACCGTCAACCTAAAGCTGCACGCCTCATCTAAGGACATGTGCTGAAGCTGCTATGACAATCTTGACATTTCCTTGAGGAAGATATGATTGTGTTTTTATCTGTGGCCAAAACTTGTCAGTGCTCTGCTGAGCAGGAGCTGATATTCTCATGAAAAGCCATTGCATGAGTCCTCAGCCCTGATGTGCGTTATCACTGAAGCTGCTCCCAGCGCTTTGGCATGATGTCATCGCAGATTACAGTCCGCGCTCTGTGGATTTTAGCCTTGAGAGTCGCGCGTGCTGCAGCCTCAAGTGGCTTGATGTCTGGCGGCTTCATTTCATCGTACTCTTCCTCCAACCCACCCACCAATCCGCCCTCACTCACTCACTCACTCTCCTCTTTTCCCTCCCCCTCACGTTTCTCTACAGCGGGCTGTTGCAGTCAGGCAGCATCATGGAGGCTGGATGTGTGGTTGCCGCGGTGATTGAGAACGCTGCCTCAGGACCCCAGTGTGAACCAGGAAGTAGTGACGTCCTTGAGGGGTGAGTTACTCCCTTTCTCCGCGCTTCATGTCAGCTGATGGGAATTATGTAAATCTATGTGTTGATGTGCACCAAGTGAAGTAACGAGATGCTACATGAATAACATGAATAAATGCAGCGTAATGGTAGGGCGAAAATGTGACCCTGCTCTCAGAGTAAGACAGAGAGAAACTGCTCCTGTTGAAGCTGCAAAGCTCATTGTGATGCTTGTGAATTTATATTGTGTGCGTGTAAATCCTACTGTCATCGTGGATCATGTAAATTACAGTGAGTGTGCCAGTGCTCCTGATCTCACCACGCTGATTCAAAGTGGCAGACCAGTACCTGTCTCTCTCGTCTTTTTGTTGCTCATAAAAGTTGAGCTGAATGAACCTCACCCTCCCGAGCACACTGAGTCACATTTCAAGTGAAGGTTTTGTGTAGCACTCCCTCGTGGGTGGATTGCCTTTATCTGTCTCTCAATAGACAAGATTTGCTTTCCGGAGTGCATACAAAAGACACCATGGCTTTTTGTTGACCATACTATACCGTGAGATGCTACATTCCCCCCCCATCTCGATCTGATCTGAAAAGATGATTATTTTCTCATGTTTCATGAATAAATATTAGATTCAAACACTACAAGCCTAGTACAACATGTTTTTTTTGGGGCCATGTCGGTGCAATGTCATGATTTCAGCCACATATATTGAATTCATCCCCCTCACTTGCTCCCTCTGGTGTATTTTTAGAAAACTACAAATCTTATTTCCCCTAGACGACATGGATGTTATGTCACGCCACCTTTCTTCTTTTTTCTTGTGTTTTAATCGCTGTATGTGATGTCCTGTCCTGTCTGTTTCTGCAGAGATGTACTACCATCTACTGACCTGGACAAAGACGATGCCTTACCTCAAGCCACCAACAATAATCCTTTAGACGAGAAACAGACACAGGAGACATCCACTGCCATGGTACACGCCCACACACGCACACACACATGCAAAACTCTGACTCATCACTTATGCAAAGAAATTACGCAAATACAAACTAACATACATGTCAACCTTCTCCCATGTGGCTGCATTGGTTGTTTGATTCACACCATGATGTCACCACAACGTACTATCACATGCAGTCATGTGAGACAGCAGTCACAGTGCGAACAGGTGTTAAACTGGATTTGATGTCTCACCTCCGGGTTGGGAAGGAGAGTGAGGTCATGTGTGCGAGCTGAGATAAATATATTATCTTAATGTTGTCGCAGACACATGATGTCACCGCCCCTCCCCCTCAGTTTACTTCTGTTTGCTCAAGTTTTACGTAATAGGCCGCCACAGCAGCTCTTTCTTTACATCCTCACCGCTGCAGGCGAATCACTCTCCAGCTTTTTAAATACAAGTCTCTTGAGTGAATAACACTTCAACACGTCATGTTTGCAGTTGTACTTAAATCAATTGCATGTTTTCTCTGTACGTCTGTAGTTTTATTCTCAAATGATGTCCTACATCATCCTGCACACCAGTCACATGACCACTAATCCAATTGAAAACTGGACAAAACAAACTAGACACTAGGAGACCCAAATGTTACTTAGATTCATGGACAAAAACAGAAATACATGTCTTAAGAACAACCTCAGATTAATATAACAATAGCATAAGATAGAATCGAATATCAGAAGAGTAGCATAAACTAGATTAACATTAACAGCAAAACACAGCATAACATAATATGACATTAGCATAAATAACATAATATTAGCATAACACAGAAGCATAGCTTAGAATTGCATAACATTACAGCAGCATAAGATAGCTTAACATAGCAAAGCATAGCATACAATTATGATAGCATAAGATAGCATAACACAATGTTAGCATAAAACACACCTTTATATAGAGAAACACATGACATTAGCATAACATAACATAAGATTAGCTACATATCATTATGATATAACATTAGCATAAATTAATAGCAAGTCATATAATTGTGTAACATAACAGCAGCATGAAATAGATGAAGTGAAGCATAGTCAAACATTACAGTAGCATAAGATAATAACATAATATGTCGTACCTTAAGATAGCAAAACATAACATGACATTAGCATAATGCTATGAGAGTAATTTAACACATTAGCACAAATGTGTAACGCTCTACTTTCTTAGATCAGACTTCTAAGTTTGCACCCTGCCTCTTTTGCTGCACAACCACTGTTTATTAGCGATCAACATAATTGCTCTTGACAGCAATCACCTTCCATCAGTTCTCCTGCCTCTGACTGACACTTATTGATGTCTGCTTTCTCCGTTTGGCAGGTGAGGAGCGATGATATCACAGAGCTCCCAGCCGAGCCCCTCCTGCGCTCCTGCGTCAGCACGGCTAGCATGAAGGTCAAGAACATGAAGAAGTAGGTGCTCCCTGTGACAGCGTTGCTGCTATTATGGGCTGTAAAACAGGGCTCTTATCCAGGCCAGTGAAATGAGGACCTATAAAATGATGGGTGCGGCACAGACAGACAAGTCAGCCTGCTGCTTCACTAAGCCTCACACACAGGCGTGATATCTTTCTTTCCCCTCTTTTGCTCTCTTTTGCTTTGCTTTTCTCTCCATCATGGTGTCACTGTGTTGAATACTGATGAGGTGCTGTTGTGCTGTGTTTTTTTTTAGGCTGACGTTCCCTAGAGGTCACTTCCCCAGGTTGGCAGAGTGTGCCCATTTCCACTATGAGACTGTTGACTTTGGCAACGTTCAGGTGAGTCCTGCAAATACTCACGCTGTGACTTCTGCAGCAGAGAGCTACTATGTTTAGTAATTTTGTCTTTGGCTCGTGTTCAGTGGCTCTCTTGGTGAATTGCTCCAGAAATGCATCAGCCTTGAAATGCAGTGTGGCACTAGAATCGATATCTTTGTCTTTTGCAAACAGTTCTATTCTCATTATTACATTTTCCTTCTTTTTCCTGAAATGTCACATTAGATTTGTTAATGTGTCATTTCACCAGGCGGAGCTGCAAAATATTAATTTGTGCAGAATACTACTACTACTACAAAAAAAAAATACTGCTACAGACTTTATTTAGTCTCTTTCTTATTAAAGCCATGATCCGATTCCAGCAGTTAATCCTCAGTATTACACTTCATTAATGTTAGACTCATCTGAGCTCGGTAAACCTGTGATCCCGCCTTATTAGTTTTGACTTAAGCACACAATGCCAACCAGTGAGTCAATGAGAAACAGTAGTTTCCTGGACAGACAGATGAGTCTATCCAGGAATTTAAGCCAATGACTCATTCTGAAAGTGACAACCCGTTCTGACAAAACAATGAAGGGTGTGAGAAAAAAATTGTAACAGCTTGATGTAGCTGGATGTCCGTGCTGTGTTTTTAGACTATTTTTACAACTCCAACCAAAGTTTTTTGGGGATTTGTAACCATGCAGCTCGATGCTCTTTCTCTCTGTGTCGGTTGGTCCACCACTTTGGTGCAGACTGAAATACCTCGACAACTGTTGGACAGATTCCCATGATTTATTTTGTACAGACATTCCCCTGGGCTCCAGAGGATGAATCCTAATGAATTTAATGATCCCCTGACTTTTCTTTTAGTGCCACCATTAGACTGACAATATTGTTTCTGCGTGAAATGTCTACTATCTACTAAATTAATGATTAGAGATCTTGCATATCTACATTTTGAAAAAAAACAAAAAAAACACATATACTTTTCAATTGAGAAACATGTGGTGTCAACCTTCAATCAACTATATGGCAGGCCAACACTTTGGACAGCCCCGTTTTAGACTCTTGTTCTTATGAATTCCTGTAAATTTAGAGAAAATCTGACTTCTGTTATCCCGTCGCCATGGACATACTGTAGTTATTGTGGGTTTAGTGAACTTTGGTTCACACAACAATCAGTTACTTTTCTCTAGAATCACTTATGCCCACAAATGTCCAGGACACAGCGAAATAATAAGCAGATACAGACACTGCAAAACACTTCTAGTGAGTCATAGTTAACAATTGAAAGGGATTTAGGTGAACCTCAGTGCAGTTCAGGTTTCTTTCCAGCAGAGTGCAGCAGTCCCCTCTCCTCAAACAGATGCTGCCAATGGCGCAAGACACAAAAGAGTGCATGCATGCTGTAGAGCTCAATCCCTACATGTAGCGTTAATGGACTACAGTGCAGCGGGCTGGATGGGAGTTAAATCCCAAGATGCACTCTCTCTGCTGGGTAAATGTCCTGCTGTGGTTGCCATGACTATGATGGCGGCGGCATCAGCAGAGTGGAACAGTCTCAGTGACCTTGAAAAGCTCCACAGGGAGAAGGGAAGCCGAGCTGAGCTGGAGGAGAAATGTCAGTCTTGGGCCACCCTGACAGTAAAAGATGTTCACACTTGTCACGGCAGTGGCACACAAATAACACACACACACACACATAAAATGCGATTTATTTTTACTTCTGCATGTTATTTTTGATTCATTTATTAACCCGAGTCTTTGTTCTTGTTGAATCTCCCATGATGCATTTGCCCGTCTCTATATTCACAGGCTGTGACGGCGGGAAGGGAGGGTACTGATCAGGTCTCATGTATCCTAATCGCAGAATAGCACAAGGACAGCAGACTGCCCTCCGTCTGCAAGCCTGCCAGACTGATCCCTCTCCAGATTAGCTCCAGTCTCGCCTTGAGAGTGCACAATGAATGAGAATTGTTTTGAAACGAAGAAGGCTCATCTATCTATCTTGTGCAGCCTCTGCCTCTGTATGATGGATGAGCCCGTGCGACTGCGTGTGCCGGTTTGAGCCCATTTACAGCCAAACCCCCTTTTTGTCACTGGAGAAAGGAGAGAGACAGAGAGAGCAAGCGATGGAGAGGGGGGAGGGTGACGGAGGCAGGGTACGGGAGAGGGAGGAGGGGGGAAGAGACGGTAAGAGGCAAGCAGGAAGGGGGGTATGAAACACAGTGGGAAGCATCCTCTTTTCACATTTTCTGCAGCGAACGCGTGGCGATCCAAAGACACGTGAATGAGTATTTCATGCAAGGCGGCGGGGGGGCACTGCAAACTGGCGAGTAAAGAGCAGCATTTGAACTCTCAAGACTGGGCTTGTTGGAGGATCTTACTGAGGTCCAGGACTGCGGCTGCACACAAAGAAAGAGCCACTTCCTCCAGCTGCGGATGGACATCTGAGATGCCCTAGTGGCAGGTAACCTGGACGTGCGGATGATATGCGCTTCTAATTTGAGCTCCTGGCGCCAGATGTTTAGGTGTTAATGTGCAAAGGGGTTAACCTGTGAGCTGCGTTAGCATGTTTTATTTTGGAGTGAGTTGCCTCAGAGGTGTGAGCGAGCATCATAGAGGAAGTGATGCTTCCAAACTTTCAGATTTTTTGCTGTTCTGTGATGCTAGCTTGATCGTTTCGTCACTAAAGGATGTTTCTTTATGTGTAATTCTCTGTATGATCAGGCGTCCCATCATGCTTTTAGTCTCCTGGCCCTCCCATCAGCACTTAATTCAGACGCTCAGTTGGGGCTATTATTTCAAAACAAAACCTCGCAGCAAATAAGCGCTCTTCCATCATGACTTATTCAAGAACAAATTTCTCATCCTGCGTCTCTTGTCAGCCTGCTTTGCTGTCTTTCTGTTGAGGAGTAACTGGGTCGCTGTGTGTTGTGTAACGGTGTATGTGGACGAGTTGCTAACAGTTATAAATAACTAGAACTTCCCTCGGCTTCCAGGCCCTTTGAAGTCTCTTCTAAAATAATGTCTTGTCAATGTATTCCCAAACTCCTGCGAGGCTTTGATCTTCTCAGTTTTGGGGAATATGTAATAGTCTTAAAAAGGAGGAAGATGAAGGAGAAGAAGAAGAAATCTGTGCTAAATCTAAGCCGCCTTCAAGTGCCGATGCCTTATCAACTTATGTATTATACATTTCATAATGCAGGATTTATGGTGAAGCGAGAATATGAATCACTTTGTTGCTGGTGGCGGAGGAAATAACACTTTGTACGCAGAGGAAATCTATAGCGCGTTATGGGGGCATTGATAGTGAATTATGACTACACTTGTAAACACTCAACTCTCTCTGATGCATTAGAACAACAAGATGTGACCTACAATGACTTATATGTTCAATTGTCTTACGGATGCCCTTGACTTACTGTAGTGTCTGACTCATAGTGTGCTATAAAGCCCCCATGCAGCATCCGAAGTTATCACGCATGTGTTAATTCAAATACATATTGATGCATCTATGTGCATTTAGAAAAAAAAAAAAGGTCTGTGCTGCTTTATAAGTGATTATTATGCAAGATGCAAAAACCCGAATGCTCTCAGGAATGGAACGTTCGCCCAAAAATGATAATTCAGTCATTATCTCCTCACCTTCATGCCAGTGGAGTCAGCTGAAGTTTCATAGTCCACAAAACATTTCTGGAGCGTCACAGCAAAAACAGTGTTGCAGCTTTCTGCTGAACAACTGAAGCAGATGGGGACCAAACAAAAAAATAGCCCCAGAAAACCTAAAATGGCTCAATATAGTTTGTCTGGTGTATTCCAAGTCTCCTGAAGCCCTGAGATTTAATTGATTTGCATTCAAATTGATTTGAAAAGACGTTATTTACCCCAAAATAACAAAAGCAAAAAGCTTTGCTGTTGCTGCTAAGCTAAAGCTGAAGCTCCACCACGTATGAAGTGTGTAAATAACATGTTTTCAAATCAGTTTGGGATCTTGGGGCTTCTGGAGACTTGGATTATGCAGAATAAGCTGTATGAAGCCATTTTATGTTTTGTTTCAGTTTTTTCTGTTTTTTGTTTAAGTCCCTCATTGTTTAGGAGAATGCTGTTTTGCTGCAAAGATCCAGGAATGATTTGTTGGTTAAGAAACTTGGACGCATTCGAGCAAACCATCAGCAACAGCAGCCCACCTTTAAACACGCACACACATGATTCCTTTAAATGGATGAAAATGCAAGACGTATTTGCCAAATGACCTCTATCATAAAGACGACCACATTCAAAGAGCATTTGTACAGTAAGACTTCCTAAAGAAGCTCTTTGAAAATGTTTAACCTACATCTTTTTTCAGGCATTTCTTCCCGTCGCTCTTTTCCACTCAAGTGTTGGGTTTCTACACTCAGACCCACTGCTGAGCATTAAAGTGGTTTTACTTTTTAATGCAAAAATAGAGTTGGACACGATGTTCTTCTTGTCGTCCAGGTCACATACAGAGAGGCTGTTGTATTACACACGCATCCATTATTTACAATGCGTGCCCGCTCAATATTTGCTGCTCTGTCTCTTCTTTTTTCGGGTTTTTTTCCTCTCATAGTTGGCCTTCGCGGAGGGGCAGAGCGAAGGACCGAAGGTCGGTCTGGACTCCAAAGAGCTGGTCTTCCTGGTCCAGATCACATGCCAGGTAACAATAAATAGATGTTATAATAACTCAAATATGTTGTCATTATATCCTCACTCTCAAAAAATGTTGTATTCTCTTTTTTAGGCTCGAAACTGGCTGGTAAAGAGATCATACGAAGACTTCCGGGTGCTGGACAAACACTTGCACTTGTGTATTTATGACCGCCGATACTCAGAGCTCACCGAGCTGCCAAGAAACGACACATTAAAGGACACTGTTGAGGTATCGCAGAGCTTACAACCCCATTATCTCTGATTTGTGATATACGTTACTCACAGTTTAGGAATGAAACTTCACTTGCACCTAAGATTTAATATGAAATGAGCCCCTTCTGTTGCTGTACTGTATCCCTCAAACTTTACTAGATCTTGACAATCTTGCGTGTCCCTTCAGACAGTAACAAAGATGTTGGCCACCTACCTGTCCCGCTTCTCCGCCATCGCTGACAACAAAATCAACTGCGGACCAGTGCTAACATGGATGGAGGTATCTTCTTGTCAGCTGCTGCTTTTTTCACGCTTGCTATCAGTTATTCACTCTTCAAAAACTGACCCCATTACGTTGATTAAATATTTAATCGTCACCATTAATGTTTAAGCAGTTAAGTTAAAGGAGCACTTCGCACATTTTGTTGTCGGAAATGTCTCACGCTAACGCATGTAGAAAACGCGAAAACAAGACTTTCTGAATTAGAGAGAGTGGTGTGTTTTAAAACTGCTGGGCATCTACGGCACATGTACTGTAGTCCCACTCTGCAGCTGAAGACTCTGCGCAGAGGTGGCTTTGCGTGGGTGTACAAACTCTTTGAATTATGAAGATTAAATGTTGAGGGGCTTTAGTGTTTATTTTTTAAATACTCATGTGGGAGGAGGCCTAAATTCATGTTTGTGTCTCTTCTTTGACGAGATTACCGCTTTAAACAGATTTCCTAAATCCAAAATCCAATAATTATGTGATTGGCTACAGCATTGGCTAGATGAGCCTACTGTAAATACCACTAAAAATGCTAATTGATCGCATTAATGAACCCACACTACAGTAACATTGTGTATTGTTTGTCTCCCTCTATCACGTTAAATTCAGCAAGACCAGCTGCTTCTCTCTGCTTCGAGCCTCTGCTGACTTGATCCGTTTCTCCAAATGCCAGGACGTCTTTAATGTCATCATTTTTCTTTTCCAGATCGACAACAAGGGGAACCATCTGCTGGTGTCTGAGGAATCTTCAATCAACGTCCCTGCGATCGCTGCAGCACACGTCACCAAGCGGTACACAGCCCAGGCCACAGATGAGCTCACCTTTGAGGTAAGACTGAAGAGAAGCATTAGTCATACTTCTGATCCCATCATAATGTCTTTTTAATGTGCTCAGCTCAGATCAGACTAGATTGTCATCATCACTCTCTCTGTGATCCAGGTGGGGGACATTGTGTCAGTCATAGACATGCCTCCTAAAGAGGACACAGGCTGGTGGAGAGGGAAACACGGCTTTCAGGCAAGTCATTTTGTGGTCGCATCAGGTGGACGGCAAGATTGATGTTTAATCTTTAAGCTTCCCCAGAAAATAAAACCTTAAGGAGCGGGGTTGCAGGTTGGGAAACTAACAAAGCTCTGCACAAACCACAAAAGCTTCAAAGCAAACTGGTGCCTTGGTGTCTAAAAAGGTGGCTGTGGGAATAAAACCAACAGCCACCCACTGATTCTATCAAAACGATAGACGAACAAAAAACGTACGACCCAAAAACCAAAGGTGAAGTGGGATTCACTGATCAGGGGCGAAACAAAATGTATAGAAACTGGTCAAAACAAATGCATCTCAAACACACTCGTTGATTTGACAGATTTTCACCCAAACAGAAAATGCAGAGAGCCAACTGATGGTGTTGACTCCCTGAAAACACACAACCATCTGAACAGGAGAACTGCATCCCCATTATAGAGTCTCCCAGCTGACTGATTGCAGAGGGAGAACATCACAGGTGCACCCAATAGCTTCTGATTACCTGTGACCTAGATCCTGAGAAATCACTGTTCACATCAGGACCTTGGGGAATCTCTGATCTGTCGATAACACGTTTTATGTTTATTAGAGAACAAAGACAGGACAACTCTGTCTCCTCTGCCCGTGGTAACGGTGATTAAAGTGGCAGTGAAACAGAAGTCAGAGCATATTTAGCTTCAGTTGTGTGTTAGATCCTATAGATTTTAATTTAGATTGCTCAAAAGTGGGCAAATAGACAAATGTGGAGCGACAGTATAAAGAGAAACAAAGTGTAGGAGGAATGTTTGCTTCCATCATCCAGTGTTTTTAGACCAGGAGGAGGAGGATGATGCTCAAATGTAACTGAATGTTATTTTACATTATTTTAGTTAATCAGCATCTCTTTTTTTGCAATGACTGGCCTGCTGTGGTTTTGTTTGATTCAACGTCATCCCTCAATCATCTCTCTGGTATAAATAAAGTTTGATTGATTAGACACCAGCCACATTCTTTGGAAGCTTATATAAAGTTTTGGCCATCTCAAATCTGAACAAACATCTCCTACTAAAATATTACTCCGCACTAGCTAATAGTCAAGTGTGGCTGATATGAGGCGTGGTGTTAGCTAGCAACCAAAATCACATTTGATTGGATACATTTATGTAACATGAAGCGGAAAGAGATGACATTTCATATAAAAGCACTAAAAATGGATTTCTGACCAGGGATGGAAATAAATAAATACAGATACACAAATTACTGTGATTAAGTTATTTTTTGTGTTGCTTGTATTTTTGTCGAATCTTTCATTACTTTTTAAAATCTAAATATAGGGCCGAGTACATTTAGAATCAATTTCCCAACCTGATCAGTATCAAGGTATTTGGTAAAAAGATATTGTTGTGATATTCAAGCATTCTTAAGAGGAGGTGTGAGATGTGAAATAGCCTGAAAATATTGCAATATTAGGCCACATCAACCAGCCCTAAGTGAGACCCTAAGACGCCAATAAGGGTTAGCTATTTTCAGCCTGAAGCAGCTCGCACCCTCATGCTCACTGACCTATTTCTGCGCCCTTACCCAGCACTGAACACCCCCACTGCTCCTTTGAACTTACAAGTGTTATCACTGTCTTTGTATCCCCTCTTCGCCTCGCTCATCCTCTCGTCTCCACCTGCAGGTTGGTTTCTTCCCCTGCGACTGTGTTGAGCTGATAAATGACAAGATCCCCCCCAGTGTTCAAAGCTCGGTGCCAAAGCCAGGTACTTCTTTTCAGTGTGTGTCTGTCCCATTGCTCAAAGATTTCTTTAAGACTTACGCCTGTGTTGTGAGACGGATTGATTTAAAATAGCTGTTGTGTGTGTGTGTGTGTGTGTGTGTGTGTGTGATCTTAATCAGTGTGTAAGAAGCATGGGAAGCTGGTGACGTTCCTGAGGACCTTTATGAAGTCTCGCCCGCCGCCTCAGAAGCTGCGGCAGCGTGGCATCCTCAGAGAGCGAGTGTTCGGCTGTGACCTGGGGGAACATCTCCACAACTCAGGACATGAGGGTAAATTATTCTTACAATGGCACCTTTTTATTTAATATCCTCTCTCATTTTCCAACGTGTAATTCTCACCTGCCGGCAGGTCACACTGCAATGTTTCACGTTTTCAAACTGTAAATAGCCCAAGAAGGGATTTCACAGTGGATCTGCTGCCTGTGTAGTGGATTTGTGCTACACTGCTGTGGTTCTGATGTGAACTCATGGTGTAAATGGCTGTTTTGTGTTTGCCGGCAGGATGTTCGTTTGCGTGGGTCCCTGTAGATTTTTCCAAAAGCTGTTTCTTTATTTCTGTTTTTAAGACTTGTTAAACTGCTTGTGGTATGATACAGGCGAAGCTCACATGAATCTTTCACCGTTCATGTCATGTTATATTAGTTTACGCAGTTCATTGGATTAACGATCATTAAACCAGTGTTTCTCAAAGTATTGTTTACCCTGACACATTGTCTGAGGTTGTATATGTCCATGCAGAGTTGTGGCTCACGACACAGAAAAAAACTTGGAATGTGGCTATTATATTTCGTATTCCAGTCGTTTTTAGATTTATTCATTTATGTTTAACTCATACTGCTTTAAAGGTGGGCTCGGAGATTCTGCATTTTGCTTTGGGTCCGTATTCGTGCAGCTACAGTATCTGATGATCTGGGAATAATGCTGGAGACTTTGATGTGTTCATGTGCCTCATGTCGGAGTATGGGGGCAACATTAACATATGAGTAACAAGGAAGCACAAAAGTACAACAATACAACCACTTGACAATACAGTTACTTCAGTAAAAGTTGCTTGCCATCAATCTAATGTTTGCTTTCGTACGCCAAGTTTGCAACAGCATATGACCGCACAGTAACACTCAGCAATCATCTATCCTTTTTTTTCTCTTCACCTTTAAGCCGTCACAAAATAAAGGTTTCTACAGCGCTCCTACAGTCCCAGATTATATGTTTTTAACTTGTGTGCACTAGATAACTTCTGGTTTCCTCAGCTTTTGTAAAATCCTGGCCAAGGTTGTTTTATTGAGCTGTTGAGATTCATCTTGCAACCTCTTGAGGGTGTCAGGAACCACTGATGTAGACTGAATTGATTTCCACAATGTAATTTAAGTCGAATAGTAATACTAGAGATGACTTGTAGGTCGTTTCGTGACACGTTCTTTTGTTTCAGCCGCTCATGGCTCCCTTCTCTCTCCTGCAGTCCCACAGGTTGTTAAGAGCTGTGCAGACTTTATAGAGAAACATGGAGTCGTGGATGGAATCTACAGACTGTCTGGGATCTCCTCCAACATCCAGAAACTGAGGTTTGTATTAATTGTATTCATCATACTGATGATGAATTTAACACCGAATAATGCCTTCTAGAGGATGGTTTGTTGTTTAACAAGTTTGGGGCTGCGAATGTGTGCTAGCAAAGTAAAAAAATAAAATAAAAAATAAAAATAAAGTTTCTGAATAGCATGGCAGGCAGGAAAGTAACTCAATTCTGTTTCCGTGTGGCATTATGGGCTAACATGACACACGAGCCAACGCTGATTAGGAATCAGTTATTGGAAATATACAGAGTGCATTGACATAATTGCTTCAGCTGTAGAGCTTCAACTTCATGGACGCTGCTCTCTAAGTGTTGTTTCTTTTGAGCTGCTTCTGAAATCCATCAAATCCAATCTGATTCAAGCTGTGCAGCTCTGAATGGCTGTAACGATTTTCTTGTCTATTTCATGCTTGCCAGGAGGAATCCATGAGACAAACCACTATTAGTAGATAAACTTGGAGGCGCATAATCTGATGGGCTGTTGGCAGCCAATCAGAAAGGATTTTCTTGTTAACCGTTGCCACATCACAATCAATGTTTCAGGAAATGATACAAATCTGGTCATTTGTTGATGGTTCTCAGTTTCATCGCATTAAGGGTGCTGAAGGACTTCCATCTTTACTTGCTCAGCCTCAGGAGTAGTAGGTTTTTAATCACAAAGGAGTCTATTGACGTGACTGACTGTTTTCCAGTTAGACAGACTCCATGTATTTCCAGGGAAATGGAGATAACAACAGCAGCAAGTCCTTATTTTGAGAGCAAATTCTATGTTTTGCTTTGTTGGTAACTGTTGTGTAATCGTCATATTACATAACATAATATTGTAAAATAGCCTCGTAATATGCTCGCTCGACACTGCACCTTATTTTCTGTTGATGTCCAATATTTTAATAAAGATATAATTTATATATAGCTTTTAGATGTAAGTGTTCGTGTGCTCCTTGTTTTTGTGGTTTCACACTGACAGATGGGCAGTAGGATGACTCCCACGCTATTCTGTATCTTCTTCTTCTTCTTTCTGTCGTCTAGGCACGAGTTTGACTCCGAGCAGATCCCAGACCTGACAAGAGACTCCTTCAGGCAGGACATCCACTCAGTGGGCTCCCTCTGCAAGCTGTACTTCAGAGAGCTGCCCAACCCTCTGCTCACCTACCAGCTCTACGAGAGATTCTCAGTAAGGACCCGAGCGGTGGAACTGGGGCAGGGATTTATGCTGGGGATGAATATGGGAATAGAAACTGGCAAAGCTTTTAAGCATCGTGAGGAGCAAAAGGCGGCAGAGGACAAATGTTAGTCAGTGATAATCAAAGAACTGGTGAGACAATGTAAAATTTTCGGCTCATTTCTGAGTGCTGCTCAAAACGGGGTCACTGCATCGCACTGAGCTTTCTAGGAACAGCAGGGGGGATTGTGCACGCTAAAACCGAACAGCAGATTAAGGGAGCTGAAACAGAGGCTGCTCCGAATATAAAAGGGGAAAAGAGAGAAGGGAAGTTAAGGCAACTCCGTCTGTTGTGATTATCAGCCCACTCAGTGATGTGACGCTCATCCTCTACACAGGAGGCCGTGTCTGCAGCCACAGATGAGGAGAGGCTGGTCAAAATCCACAATGTCATCCAGCAGCTGCCTCCGCCACACTACAGGTCAGCTTTAAAGCTCAACGTTGCACTCTGGTGGCCTGAAGGGGAAGTGTTTGATTTCTGTCAATGCTGTGATGCTAATTTTGACGTGTGAAGATAAAAAACATTTTTTTCTTTTTACTTGCATCTCAACTACAGAGAAAATCCTGCTCTCAGATGTGAAACTCTGCTTTAAATAAGTGCCAAAAATGTCAGTCTTATCACTGACGAATACAGCGCGATATCCTCGCTGTGCATGGGCATTTTTTAATAACGTCAATGCAGAGTGATATTAATCCTGCTTGTTAGTGGACCGGTCCTGTGACACGACCTGTGTTTAATAGAGAGCTTATTCTGACCCAGGATTGACATTTATCACAGTCTAAATATTTGCCTTCTTTGTCTTCAGGACCCTGGAGTACCTCATGAGACACCTCTCCCACCTGGCCACCTTCAGCTCCATCACTAACATGCACACTAAGAACCTGGCTATCGTCTGGGCGCCTAACCTCCTCAGGTGACTCTTGAACTACCGCTCTAGATGCGCGGCTCCATGCAAACTGTTTAAAATGGCACCATTAGCGACAAAAACCCCGTTTCCGTCTGGTGTTTCTGTGACAGTGAACTGGGGCACGTCTCTGTAGTCCAGAGCTGTGAAATAGGTTGTGATGTACTGTAACTGTGTTTCAGGTCCAGACAGATCGAGTCGGCCTGTTTTAGCGGCACAGCGGCGTTCATGGAGGTGCGCATCCAGTCAGTGGTGGTGGAGTTCATCCTCAACAACACGGAGGCCCTCTTCAGCCCTAAACTTAATGCCATCATACGGGAAAGCACAGGTAGCTCAAGATATAAACAAAATGACATGTGGTGTCCGTTCCGATGTGATATGAATCTCTAACACACTCTAAACACTTACTTTTAGGCAACAACACCTTATCCAGACCGAAATCCCTGCTGGTCTGCTCCCCGTCCACAAAGTTACTGTCACTGGAGGAGGCCCAGGCTCGCACTCAGGCACAGCTGGGCTCCCCGGCCACCACCCCCTGCCTCACACACAGTGACTACATCGAGGTCGGAGAGGGACCCGGAGCTCTGCTCGGCAAGTTCCACACAGTCATCGAGCTCCCGATGGAGAGGTAGTTCTTGTTTTCATTTAATGTGTGAATTCATCTGCTTTGTGAGCATCAGTACACGTTATCATTTGTGATTTGTGAGTTGCTTTAAAGGTTTGTAGTGCTGATCAGTTTGTAAATTAGTTCAACAGTTTTAGTAGATTGTTAATCATTTGTTGAGAAAAAACACATTTTTCCTGGTTACAGTTATTAAAATGTTTTTTTTTTTTTTTTAAATAAAACATCTGACTGTTGGTCAGGCAAAACATTTCACAGTATTTTTTGTACTGTTTTTACCTTGAGTAATAGTTTTCCTGACATTTTGTTCACAAAAAAATCTGACAAAAATAAAAATAAAATATATTTAGTTGCGGTCCTGATGTTTTGTTTTTGTCACTTGTATTTGTTTCTGCTTATGTGAAGTAGAGCTGACATGATTAGTCGATCAGTCGATTAGTGGATTGAAAGAACATTAATCGTCAACTATTTTTGATAATCGACTGTTTCAGTTATTCTTCGGGCAAAAATGTCAAACAATCGCTGGTTCCAGCTTCTTAAATGTGAGGATTTGCTGCTTTTCATTGTTATATATGACAGCAGATGAAGAGTCATTTGGGTTGGTTGGACAAATTAAGCAATTTGGAAACGTCGCTTTTTGAGTTTTTCACATTTTAACATTTCATTGACTGAGTAATTCATTGATTTAATTGGGGAAATAGATGAATCAATAACGAAAATGATTGTTAGTTACAGCCCTGATGTTTTTAATGTTGTCTCCCCGTGTTTGAGGTAACTGGCACTTCTATTGAAACAGGGAATGTTGAAGATGATTTATCTCTGTGTTGTAGCAGCACCAAGCGCCCCCCTTCTAAAGCTAAGAAGTCTCCTGTGGGGAACTGGCTCTCTTTCTTCCACCTGGGCAAGTCCCAGTCTGTGTCCAAACGTAAACTGAAGCGACACCCCAGCGAGCCTAACGAGATAAAGAGCATCGCACTGCCAGGTCAGACTGCTGCTGCCGTTACACAGCCAGGATACATAAAGCCTCTGTGACTCTTCCAGCTTCTATCTGTACTTTTTTAATGAACGTGTTGATTTCTACCGCTAATCTACATAATTCGCTGTTTAAATATTAATCGTGGAAAATTAATTTGCTCTGAATACATTGGCAGGTGGAAGAGGAGACAGTGGCACATTGCGCTCTACCAAGAGTGAGGAATCTCTCACCTCTTTGCACAATGTGGAAGGTAATTATTATGATAAATTAATCAATTAATAAAATGAGACTGTATTATCTGCATTATTGACAACTCGCGAGTCTAAATATGCATGTGTTTGTTTCCATCCCAGGGGAACCTCCGAGTTACGCCACCCGCAGACCTCGTTCCACGAGTGAGGCCATTTCTGCTGCCTGTAGAGACGACTTACGCCACAGCAGAAGTAAAGACGGCCACAGAAACCACCCTCTGATTGAGACTCATAACGGTTCCGAGCGCGTCCGCACCGCAGCTTGCATCTCACCTCCACACCAGGAGGACGAACTTGATCTTTGTCCGCCGGCTGCAGGTATCTCCAGTTTGGACTTTGACCCCATGTCTTTTCAGTTCAGCCCACCCTCGGGGACACCTGGGCTGCTACACAACAAAGACGGAAATAAATGGAGGAAGAACGCGGGGTGTTCGAGTGAATCAGAGCCCATCTCCTCTCCGAACAACAACATTAGCTGCTCTCCAGATATTAGTCCCGTTCTCGGTAAAGGTGGGAAGAAGGTCACCTCTAAGCCGATCTCTCCTAAACTCAGGAAGAAATCTTTTAAAACGCAAGCAGATGTTCAGAATGCATCCGCCTCTCCTCCTCCTCTTCCTTCTTCGTCTCCCCCGGTGGAGAAGTGTGAAGCAAAGCTGGCAGATGGAAAGGTGGCAAAAGCGCCCTACCCACACTGCAGCCCGCTCAGCACAGCAAGCCAGGCGTCAGCCCTCACTGACCTCAGTCAGTCTGCGCAGAATCTGCCTGATCCAGGTCAGTACCACACCTCTCTAACATTACACATAGGATTTAATGTAAATAGGTTTTATCTATTTAAATAATAATGCATTCTGTAGTTTCTTATGAAAGCTTTTGTGTCTTGTCCCATCATGTCTTACCATAGCTTTGTTTGTCCTGTCATACTGTAGCGTTGTTTGTCTTATCCCTCCCCAGGAACAGATAGACTTATGAGTTCAGTATCTGTTCTCCCTCCTCACCCTCCCTTGACGAGTGCTGCCCGCAAGTTGGCGTTGGCTCTGGCTGAATCCGCCCAGAAGGCCAGCAGTGGCTCCCAGAGAAGACACAACGTCCCATCGTACCCTCTCCAGAGACAGGAAGCTCCTCACGCCCAGGACAGACCGCCCCGGCCTTCTGTTCTTGACCTTAAAGTATACCCACAGGACTACTGCGGCCCTCATGTGTGCTCTGCTTCACAGTGGCAATCATCAGCGCACAGTCCTGTGGAGAGCCACTGCTGCCCTCATCCTGTTCATTTCCTTCCTGCGCACCTCGACTCGGAGCCGTCGCAGGTCACTGACGGACAGGAAAGCACTTGCAATTTTACACCCAATGTCAGCCCGCTCGGCTCCGGGAGCTTGGATGAAGGCAGCGCTGAGAGGAGGGAGCGCAGGGAGGAAAAAGAGCTCATAGATGTCGCACAAGCTGAACCCACCTATCAGAGCGTTGGCGTTTCAACACCTACCCAACCTGTGTGCTCTGCTCAGAGCCCGTCAACTTCTCCCGTATATGTGAACACCGACTCTATCAATGTGTTTAATTTCCGAGCTGTTCTGGCAGAGGCATCCATGCCTGCCTCTATCGAAGAGGTCCTTCCACGTCAGTTACAGTCCTCCTCAACTCATTACTACAGTCCGGAGGAGGACAGACCTCGAGGCTTGGTTGAGGATGTCTACAGTAATCATCATCACCATCATCATCACCATCGGCCAGTTCAAACTGGACGAATCCCACGGCCTGATGCTCTGCCACCTCACCTTGTGGGGCCAAAGGGCTTGTACAGGCAGTCATCTGAAAGCCGCTACAGCACTTTAGGGTTAAGGCACCCTTTGTCACCTCAGTACAGACGTTATCACAGAGACGAGCACCTTATCAGTGGCTGCCACAGGCAGCAAGGCCCATGGCAGAGGTCAGAAGATAGAATCGTTGGACACCCGGCCATCCGGAGGGCTCGCTCCTTTCATGCCCCTCAGATTAGTCACTACGAGCTGGCAGAGGCAGAAGTCCTGCCCCCTGACACCATGTTTTATGTCGAGGACAGCCAGGATGTGCCCTACCAGAGGCTGATTCAGACAGGCATCCACCCTGTTCGGCCGCAGTTTGACAACGCACGTGCCGACTATCGTTACAGCCCCTACTCTGAAGTGAATCCAACAGATGGCTCCCGCTATTATGTAGAGCCCTCCCGGCAAAGTGGTATCCGCCACAGTCAGTCTTACACCGTGAGATCCTCAAGGGAAAGTGGACAATCAGATTACTACAACTACTCTCCACGCCGTGTCCCACCTGTGAACAGGGAGCTTTACATAGAAAGCAGGGACACTGTTGTTTACGAGGCTAGAGACGCAGAAGTTTTTGAACGAGTCGTTTATCAACCAGTCAAGCAGGAGAGTAAATCCAGACGCAACATCGCCAGTCCAGCTGTGTCTCCTGCCGAGAGCCCTGTCTCACCAACTGACATGAGAAGCAGAGATATAATGCACACGAGAAGCAAGTCAGATCCTGGAAACGGCTGCCTCCTCTCCATCAACAGGACAGAAAATCACAGTGCCGTGGTAGCTACATCCCCACCTTCCCTGCAGTCCCAACAGGCCGACCTTGAGGTCAGGCAGCAACAGCAGTATGGTCACCGGTCGAGTGCCGAGCCAGGACCATCCAGGCGGATTCAGATCAAGCAGCAGCCACCGCTTCGCAAAGTCCCCTCGCTTCCAGAGCGGAGCTGTCCCAACCTCAAGAACATGGAGCACAATAACAGAAGCCATACACGGGGTCACGACCAGGATCGACTGATGATGACCAACGCTGTCAACAGCTACTCTGCTATTGTGAAGCCCGGCATCCTCAGGAGACCGGGGAGGTCGCAGAGCACCAGAGAAAATCGCCACCACTATTATCACCAAGCCAAATCCCCTCAGGATCCTGAACATCTGGGATCTTTTTCCACTCAGCCCAACAGAAGGACTCAGAGCACTAAAATCAGGCCCACACAATACGACCACATGGAGGGGTATTACGCAGCACCCAGACCTAAACCCACAAGATCCAGTAAAGCCGGGGCCGGATATGTGCCTGGCCAGGGCTGCATGTCCCCCCGCGGGCACAGACTGCTGTCCAAGGCTCTGGGTCACGAGGCGTTTTATCATGCTGCACTGAGATCAGAGGCCGGGGTCTACGACTGATTCTGACCACTGGTTTTATCTGATTCCACATCGGGGCCAAAGGAGAACAGCACTTTATCCTCTGCCAGACCAACAGACTGTTGTGTTGAAAGTGTGTTTGTTTTAACCTTCAGGAGCTGCTAAAAAAAAGTGTGAAGTGAGGCTGCTGCTGGGCATCATACTGTCGCCACCGCTGGTAGTTTCATATTTTGCTTTTTTGAGGGAGCTCAAAGGGAACAAGTGAATCATATGCAGATATTGTCTTAAAAGATTTGGGGAGGCATGTTTGAGAAAATGACGGCTTATATATTTTATTTAATGTCTAAAACAGCAAGAGATGAAAAAGCTAAAGTAACTGGTTTTATTATATGATTTCAGTATAGGAATGTGTATAAAATAACATTCGTTTTAAATGTATTATATTTGTATAAATAACACACCGCTAACATGTGGCCAACGTACTGTACATTTTGTTTTCTATTCTAGTCTGCTCAGACTTCAACAAGCACTTTTGAGGATAACTGTGTATGAAACACATTGTCTTAACGTGGTGTACATGAAGCCTCTTGATATACAGTATATATATTTTTTTTCTGTAAGAAAACAGCTTGCTTTGAATCATCGTAAATACTAAAATGGCACTTTTTGGGGGGTAAAATGGAAGATACCGTAACCTCAAGGTTTCTAATATTTTTCGCTTGTTTTCTTTATCACACATTGTATATCGCAATCTTAAAATAACAACGATGATTTCTGTTAAGGTCAAAGCTACTGTGGAGAAATACGCTAGACATACAGTCAATGCAAATCAGCTCATTCAGTTAGGTGAAAAAAAAGGTGTATTTTGTATTGCATTGTGTTTTTTGTCACAAAAATGAAAATTTCTCTCCTCTTTTAGGGAACTTTTAACAACGTGGTGTTTTACATAAATTATGATGTTGTTTTATTCATTAAAGATGCTATTTCAAATCCGAACATGTAGATGAGGATATTCTGTTAAGACATGTTATTTTAGTGAGAGTCTTAAAAAAATAAAGATATATTATATCAGTGATTCTAGTTGATGAACTCTTTTGTCATTGGTGTATTTTAGAGGAGAGAAATGTACATACAACATTTTGTAATAAATCAGCTTTAAAAAGGTGCAATATGTAAGAATGGGCCACCTGTTAAATTGATGCTCAAAACAAATAGGCGGCAGCCTAAAGAAACCGCTAACTGTTGCTAACTGTAGCTGCTGTTAGCTGGTTTTATCAGTTAGCCCTGCAGCTAGCTGTCCAGACTGGGAGCTATAAGCACTTTAAGAGTGTTGGTGTTTACACCGCTAGCACAGGAGCTTTTGACTGACACAGGCTGTGGCTAGCTGGGTAGCATGCTAATCTCAGTAGATACCCGTGCAACACAATACATAGATGTTAGAACGTTAAAGTTATTTCTTCACATTCTGTTGATAATTTGGGAATGTTTTCTACCACCTTGCAACTACATTACCCGCAAATCAGAATAACCACAACAAGTGGTCAGAAAGTTTGTAGCAGCCAACACCTAGCTTGTAGCCACTAGCCTTAAGCAGAGACTAGGAGTGGGCTTCATGGTGAATTCCCCTCTTCTTCTTTTTTTTTTCACGTCAGGCAATTTATGAAACTACACTTCACATATCTCCCTGTGGAGCCATCACTTAGCAGTAATAGCACATTTGAGCAGCTCCTGTTTGCAAAACACAGAGGTAAACATCAATTTCTGTAAATGATGATTAACTGGCAGTGTTTGGTTGTTTAAAGCAGAAATAGACAACTTTTCAACGTATCCCCCCCTCTGAGCATTTCCCTGTGTTATCACTGTTAGCATCGCTGCTGTAAACACAGTGTTAGCATCATGGCTACTTAGCAGCCTGGTTACTGGCCAATGAAAATACAACAAAATTCACATTTTTTTTACGTAGAAACAGGGATCTCAGTACTGTGAATAATGATATTAAGTAGGCAGGTTTTGTTGCGTACTGATCAGCTGAAAGGATGTCGGTTTTGCACCGTCTTGAGTCCCGTAGTAAACACATACAAGCAAGGGAACAGACTTTGATACAACACCACAGCGCGCTCTATTAAGCTAATGCCCATCTGTTCACTCTTGTTTTACCTCGGTATCAAAACTCTCCCTTTTCCGCCTTCTTTGCCTCCTACATCAATGAGTTTTCATCAATGGGATAATGACCGGGGAAAACAGTGCCTCTTCCTGTTTTGGTTTTGGTTTTGGTTGCAGAATGGCTTGCCTTTGTGCCATTATGCTGCCTTCATTTTTTGCGGGGAAAAATCCATCAAGGTGGGCACGGCCAAATAGCATATTGAGAGTTCATAGTGAACCAATCTATACGCTGCTTGTGTCATTTTTCAGCTATTA
>OMLP01010076.1:1031-13159 GCA_900302685.1 Spondyliosoma cantharus | reverse complement strand
TATATAAAGACCATTCAAACTCCAGGGTGAAGATATTCAGAAACTCTGTTTTTTGGTTAACAGTGGGGCAAATGACAATGTCACCTAAAGTCTATTCTTAATGGAGTTGTATCAGTGTAGCATCATTGATAAATGTGATAATATTGTGCATTGAAAGAATGAATGTAATACTTTCTATCTTAAGAAAGACACAAAGGGACAGTGATAATATAGTGAAAGAAAAGAAAAACAATAATGGCTACTGACAACAATGAAGAAAAGCATAATCCAGGAGGATTCTGTCACGTTTCCCTGCCTCATTTTTGTCTTGTAAAAGGAAATGAAACTAAAATGAGGTAAAAGTATAAATAGTTAATAGTATTTTCTGCAACCAAACAAAGAAACACACATACAATCTTCCTTCTGCTCACATCGGCATGTGCATAGCCAGTGTACCTAAATGGCCATGGGATATGTGATATGTTTTTCACATGCAAATGTACCAAGAGGAGCAACCTTTACATAAATCAGTCCATCTTTTGCCAGTGCATACATGAGTGTGTCTTGGTTTGTGAGTGTTATTTTGTTAGCAGCAAAAAGAAAGGTTTTAACACAAATTATCTCTTGCTTTGTCAACTCAATAAAGAATCTTTAAATTACATTTTTTCTGGATTTCCAAAATGGAGCTCTGGAAGTGAGTGAGAGGTAGATTTTAGCAGGTCTGCAGCAGGGTGCAGGAGGTTCTCCTCTATAGCTTCTAAAATATTAATATCCCTGTCAAGGAATATTACTCTCTACCAGTCTCAGAGTGTGCTCTCTCCAGCTCCATCACTCCTCCAAAGCACTGAGGTCACCAACAGTCTCTTATGGCACTTTAAAGCAGAATTAACATGGATGATGAATATTGTTAACAAGTTCTTCAATCTGTTTTTATGGAAAATCTGTATTTGTTCGTTCTAAAACGTCAACACAAACAATATGAGGAGTTCTCTTTGTGGTTCACACAGTTACCACAAGCCTAAGATGATCACAAAATGTACACGCAGCTTGTTGAGTCAGCTCTAATGATTAGAAAAGTATAGGCCTCAGAGGTTTATATCTCACTGCACTAAATTACATGAAAAATAATGAATGTCATCTAATCTAATAATCATTTCTAATGACTTTGTTCAAAGTTTGTGTCTGATTGAAGGGCAGCTCCACCAATTATTTTGGGGAGAACTACTGCATATGTGAAACAAGTAATTTACAGTCTTTTGTGGCTCCAGATAATACTGCATTGTGGGTTATGTAGGCACCAGGATTTAAGAAGGGAGAAGAATTCTTGGAAACAGAAATATCCATTGTTCTGCTGTATAGATTTTAATAATTTGTTTTCAACTGGCCGTATTGAGTCCAATGATGTTAGAGGATTGTAATGCTAAATCAGTTGACTGATTTTCAAAACCTGGCAACTACATTACCCATAATGCAGTTTAGTCACTGAGTGACATCACTAGAGGTGTTTTACCAGATTACACGCAGCTTCTTCTGAAATCACAAAAGGATTTATACTACTTTTTAACATTTGCAGTAATATCCCCCAAAACCTGTCAAGACATTTTAATGTGTAGAGAGAATCTGCAAATACAAGCATGTCACAACAACCTGTCCATCTCACAATTTGTTTAGAATATTAATTTTGCATGTTTGGTAGTAAAAATGTCCAGTTACTGAACATTTTAACTTCTTAAGGTTCTTTTGCATCATACTTTGAAAAATACTGCCATGCGTACCTCATTTGTTTATAATTAAGTCCGCCAAGGAGGTCATGTTTTCACCCATGTCTTCTGTTGGTTGGTTTGTCAGCAGGATTACACAAAAACTACTTCTTGCTCTCTAAAAAGCTGTATAGCTGCAACGATTATTTGATAATAGATTAGTCAGAATGTAGTGGCTTCAGCTTTTTAACTTTAAAGATTTATTTTGCTGTTCTCTGTCATTTATGAACTTAATAAGATAATTATGAGTGTTGGTTAGACAGGAGAAGCAATTTTTAAGACATCATTTTGGGCTCTTAGAAATTGTGGTGAGCATTTTTCACATTTAATAGAGCATTTTTTTTCTTTAAGTGTTTTTTTTCTGCCTTGTGATGGCTTTATTGATAGGACAGCATTGAGAGTTGACAGGCAATGGGATGAGAGAGAGAGGGGGATGACATGCAGCAAAGGGCCACAGGTTGGACTTGAGCCCTGGGCCGCTGTAGCAAGAATGTGGCCTCTGTACATGGGATGCCCGCTCTACCAAATGAGCTGCTGAGGCACTTAGATTATTAAATTATTAATCATGAAAATAATCAGCAGATTAATCAATAATGAACCCAATCATTAGTTGTAGCTCTATCCCAACATGTATAGGTACTGTTGACTGTGTCTCACATTAAACAGAGCATGTTGTGTACACAGCTGCTCTGTCCTTAAGGGTAACCAGGAAACTGAAGCTTTCTGAGCTTCATCACCCACCTTTATATTTACTGTACATACCACACACACACACACACCATGCCTTTCACAAAGCAGTAATATACCAGATACGGTAAACTGTATCACCTGAAGAGACAGTTTCCACTGCTTGCCAAAACAGGATTTACTGAGTTTCAGTTGGTCATAGATAAGCTCTATTCATGCTCGCTTGTTTGGTCATGAGCGATACTACCTTTCAAATATTTAATCAGATATGATCAGGATACAGACAGAAGAATATATGCATCAGAACAGACATAGTTCACAATATTAGCACATGATGTCTCTGAATCTATAGTGTGACGATAAAGGAAGTTGAAATGGCCCTCATATCCTTTTATACTCCTAAGAGTATTGTGTTCACGTTCAGCTCGTCAGCTCGTCAGCTGTCGCCTTCAGATGTGGTCGTGCTTATTTTGGTTATATGCATGACTTTGCAGCCAGTTGTAAAGTTTGATGAAAACACGAAAAAGACTTTTCTTAGCAAGTTTAAGCTGTTTTAGCAGTTGTAGAGGGGTATAAGTCTAACTATGCAGGACTACTGTGCTCCTCAATCAGAAGCTCATTGAGTTGATTGAGCATAGGACTTAAAGGAAAGCGCCTCTAAAATTAACCGGTTGGTTGGCAGTTAATGTGTGTGATAGTTTTCAAAAGCAAAATTAATCGAAAAAAATAAATAATAATAAATAAACAGTAAAATATCCACGTTTGAAAGAGACTGTATTATTGCAACACACGTTGAGTTCTCCTTGTTAAATATGAATGAAACCATGACAGCACCATCCCCTGATAGCAATATGCCTGTCCAAGCAGCTTAGATGTATGTATGGTGAGGTACACCAAAGTCAAGAAGCAGCAACGAGTCAGAGTCAACATTAATTAGATCAGTGACCACCTAGGTCAAGGAAGTTTCCGTCGAATAAGAGTCAGATTGAAATGTATCAAAAAGATTGTTGTTGGATAGGCAGTAGTAGTAGGCAGGAGGCTGGTCATCGACAGCAATTTCGTCATAAAAGAAAGGTTGGAAATGGGTCTATAGTTGTTCAGAGTTTGCTTATTGATATTAGGGCCTTTCTAGCAGCAGTTTGATAATGGCAGGTTTAAAAGCTGTGGACACAAAGCCAATGAAAAGCAACTTATTGGTAATATTAAAATTAGGACTATTAGGACTAACATATCATCATGTTTATAACTGGTTATAAAATCAGTCTCAACTTATCACTGATGCCACTATGTGAGCTTCATAAGAAAAGAGAAGATTGGCTTTTTCTATATGTTTAGTATAGTTTCTCTTAATACCTGCCATCAGGTTGGATTATGATGGTGGTGGTGGCACTAAAACTAAGTTTACTTTGTTTCACCATCGTCATATCAACAGTTATTAGTCTTATGCAGCCACAAATATATACATTTCCTCGTTGCAATGCATCCTGCAATCATCTGTTTAAAAAAGAAAAGTTGTGTAAAATACAGTTACATCTTTCTTTCACTCACTTCCAAATCTAGTGTTGGCCAGATCAAAATCTTTATATATGAGGTGGAGGTGTTCATACCACTTTAGTCTTCAGGGGCAGACAGAATCAATGAAATGAAAGTTCCCTCTTGCTGCTTTAAGAAAAAATGGTTTAACCATTGGTTATTCTTTAACCAATCAACAGAGTACAATATCACTGTTTGTAGTACATGTAGTTTGGATTTAATTTCCTGATTAAATAAGCAATAATGTATATTGAGGAGTCGTCTATAGTTGTTTGCTTGTAATGTGCATTGAGGTGTGAGTCCTGCGATAAACCTTGAGGGATTTTTCTCCGTCTCACCTGCACAATCTCATTGTGTGGATTGTAGTTTAGTCAAAATGGATGCTCTGTGCTGCTATGGCAACATGAAATGTCCTGTGTTTTATGACAGGCACGGGAGAACAAGTACAAGCAATTCAAGGTTAAGTGTGTCCGTTTGAAAGAGTAAAAAAAATAAAAAAGTCTGGATATAAAGGAAAGCAAGTTTTGTAACTCAGGTGTGAACAAAACCACATCAGGTTGTTCAAACATTCTCATGCACATTGTTGAAACTCAAGGTCTCTTTCTCCTCGCTCGTCACCTTACAGACATACAGTCAGTCCCATCTGCACTGCATGTTCCTCTCTGATACTCGTGCATCTTAATCTGTGTGTTTGTGTGATGTTGAGATGAACCCACTCATCCTCTGCCGCTGTTACGTGGCCTCTAAGGTTCTGTCACAGTGGGGAAGGGTGACGGAGCTGATGGAGAATAAATGCCATGCAAATGCCACTGTCACACCTTCTCCATTGTGGGGAACAACCACCTGCCACGACTTCCTTCCAGATCTCCTTGTCTCATTACTGGTCTGTTATTAGGGAGGAACAACAGTTGTTGTTGTTACTGGTCAGCGTTGATGTGATTCAGATGTTTATCAGATTTCAAGTTCTGATATTTTTTGGCACAAAAAACACTTGGTTAGGGTGAGGAAAACATCATGGTTAAAATACCTGTTTCGGTCGCAACTGTTAACATAATATCCTGCCGTGTTCGGCTGCCTTACAGTATAAATAAAAGTATAGCTGCTCTGGTTGAAGAATAATTTCTGTGCTGTCACGGCAACTCTGCTCTCATGAATAGATAGTGAGAAGTTTAGAGTGCCCACAACCCTCTGCAGCAATATCTTTTCATGGGTTGTCGTGTTGACACGCCACAGCAAAACAGAAAAGGCCAGCACGCTTTCAACAGCCGCTCTGTAGAAATGTAGCCCTCCTCCTCCTCATTTAACAATAAAGTCAAGAAGACTTATGCAGCTTTGAGAGAACCGCTTTTTCACAAGTAGAACTAAAGAGTTATCAGGTTTCAGGTGGAGTCTACTGTCCACAAGTCTACTGCAGGGTCAACAAAGTCAAAGGTTGACTGCACCTTCTACATTGTCATTCCAGTACTGGCAAGGACTTCTGTCTCTTATTGATTGGTGATTCTTTAGAGGCAATGTTACTAAACTATCCTAAAAAGATAAATAATGATTAAACTTCCATTAAGTTGGGGGAGCTGCTAGAGACAAACAAGATTAAAATGGTTGAAACTGGTGCAGAGGCGAGGCCAGAACACCCTGATTTGAGTACCTTTCTATCAAAAATGTGTAGTCTTCAAGCTAATATTACCCAAATGTTGTTGAGTAATTTTCCCAGACTCCAGAGCCACAGCACAGGCTGAGTCGCATTCTTCATTATGACTAAACTGACCTTTATGTGTAAAATTGGTCCATTTGTAAGACCTGTCTAAGGTCTACATACAGATTGATGCATCCAGGCAAGTGAAGAAGCCTTGAAAAAGTCAAGAGTGTCTTCCCAGAGGCCTCCACTCTGCCAGAGAGATGCATGCTGGTGAAATGAGTCCACCTAGTGGTTAGAGGAGTCACATTCATCATTTTGTTTTTATAGACATTATCAAACCTCCAGGTATTTTGTATAGGTACTGGTACAGGTATATTTTTGTCATCAAATATTTGACAACTCTGTGATGAGTTACATACAGTGACTATAAGATGATGCTTCACTGGTGTTGAAGTAGAGAGACGATTGTAGCTACAGAGCTGTTATCTACACGTTTTAAAGAGCCTAGTTTGCTAATAGTTTTTTTTTAATAATTTATGGGCTTAATTCAGTTCAGAATGTGTTTACATTTAAGTCTGTTGCTGGAAATTGCACTACTTCTAATAGTGTCAAATAAGGATAAGGATGGATATTGGAGCTGCAGTGTGTTTTTCTCCCTTTTGACTCGGTACCTTCCCTTGTTTGATTTGGATGTGCTGGAAAAAAGGCCTATGTTGCACCTGTCACGGTGGGAGCACTTTTATTTAATGGGTAATGAGTTTTAGCTTCAACCTCAGCAGAGCATTAGCCAGAATAGAAAACATATGTGGCTCTTACTGATAAAGAATGCACATAATACTTAACTGGCGGATATGGTTGCTTTGCCATGATGATTCAATGATTTTGTCTGAGAACGTTGCTAAAACTCTCCCATGCAAAATAGCAACTTGAAAAATACATTCCCAAATTTTGAAAAGTGTGTGGTTTCATTTGAACCCCTCGTGATCCGAGGCCATCAACACTGACGCCAGCTTTACCCTTCAACCTCCTTCCCCTCAGCAGAGTCTGAAGACAGATATATAGAGAGGTGTGAAGAGGCTTCTCACATGGCTGAGATGTGTGAGCGTGTGTGGACAACAGAGATAGTGAAGGCTACAATCAAGTGTGTGTGTGTGACCACACATGGGCATTAGTAGCAGCTGATACAACAGCACTTTGGAGCCCTTGTCAGCTTGAATATTCAATGCACATTTAACAAAAATCAAACTTACTGGCAGAAGGTGAAAGAAGAGAAAGAGACGGACCACTTTTAGAAAAAGATCACAGAGTAGAAAATATGCCTCAAATTAATTTGACTCTTCTGTATGATTCAAAAAAGCAGAGAGCCCTGTGTTCTTCACCCTCCTGTCATTCAGCTCATCCTCCAGTGGGCTTCCTGAACAGCTGAATCCACTTTACAGACGTGCACCTCCGGTCGGCCTCGAACTACAGCCTCAGGCTGGAATAGTGAAACAGGCTCTCACACCATGTTCTGAAAAGATGCCAGACAATCATCTCCAAGGTTTCACAAGCTCGAGTTTGAATGTCATTTCTTTCAAATTAGGCTGGATCACTATTCAAATACACACACAAACACACACGTCAGTACACATAAGTAAATACAGAGATCCATGCACACACGAATTAAATACACACACACAGCCGTAACATCCAAAATAAGCTTGATGGCTGTTTATGCAAGGCACCCAACAAACAGAGACTAGAGCTGCTGCTGCTGCTTAAACTTGATTATTCAAATGATCTGCACACAGCTGAAACGCCCCGTCTGTTAGGAGATAAAAGGTTATGACACACATCTAAACCACTGAAGCCTTGTCGTCAGAAATAAAATACTGACATTCAAATGCAGTGAGAACAACCCTCAACATTTCAGGAAGAAAAAAGTTTTAATTCAGTTTTGTTGACACAAAATATTCTCTTAATTTTCTTAAGATTATAGTATAGTAAGAGTTTGCAACATAGCATCTCTCAACACTGTATTCGTGTAGCAGGATAAAAAAGGATTTATTTTTCCCAAAGCTCTTGCAGTGAGTTTGTCTCTCAGCAATATGATCTGACATAGTGTTGCTCAACAGAAACATCCTGGCCTGAATCTCAGAAGTAACTGTAAGGACTGTCTGTACCCAGAATCAGGGTTTTTAAATATGTGAATGCAATTAGGGCATTGAAATAAAAACTCTATACATAACCCATTTCTCATTTTGGTTTGCACTAACTGGGCAATTTTCATTTTCATATTCATATTTATTATTTATCAATAACAATACACTGCCCGCACTGTTTATAATTACACTGTTTATATTTGTGATTATTATACAAATCTATTTCTATTTCTTACCTTTATTATATTGTTTATTTTTTACTATTATTATTGTTTATTGTTATATTGAACTGTCCTTCAGCTGCTGTGACGCACAAATGTTGTCGTTTCCGGGACTAATAAAGTAATGACTGACTTTTGGACAGATCCAGGCTAGCTTTTTCCCCATTGTTTAGAGTCTTTACTTTAAACTAAGTCAACCATCTCCATGATTGGGGGATTGATCCACATGAATTTGGACATGAATTCGGTCCATTAGTCATTTTAAATCCAGATTGAATTCAAACAACAACGCAAAAATAATATGCCCACATCCATGCGATTCTATTTAGCATGGAGATCCAAAAGTTTTGACCTCTGCTAATACAAATATTTACTAGATTTTAGAACACTTGACCATCTTCACACCATCTTTATTGTGGGATATAAGTTAAATCATATAACTGTGAATGCCTCAATTAGATGTCAGCTGTAAGCCTTGGAGGATTGACGGTCTAGATGGGTTCTTGCCGTCACAGAGTGCAGTGTGTTCTGCACACTCTGTAGCGTATGTCTGCACTTGAACCCAAACAATAGGCTTCGATTAAAGCTCTCCAGTTCATGGAAACTGGAGGGTAGCAACACCATTCTTTGGGTGTGTGAAGTGACAGGACGTACAAGGACGGCTCAGCCCTCTGGACGAGGAGCTTTGTATGAAAGCCTTTGACCTGTCCCTCGCCCTCTGCTCGTTGTTGTGCTGCATACATGACTGTCAATGTATTTTATTTGCTCGTACTGCACATAAGCAACCTCAAGCGCCACTCGTTCTGTACCAAACAGCAAATCGTTTACATCGGCCATGGTCAACCGTCAGACGATTTAGTTGATCCAGTTTTTATTCACATGTATATCACATCAAAACATTGAATACATCATGCACAGACAAATGTAATGAAAGCAAGACAGCGACAGACATAAGAGGCATTGAAGGGTGCGAACGTTGCATGTCTCAAAGTGTTTCCTGTAACATTTGATTAAAGTTTTACATAATTTCACTGCATGTTTGTAGGTTTTATACAGCTGGTATCTAAACTACAACTTGGAGAAAACCATCCACCTGCGATCCATCTCACGGTTTGGATACCTAGCTTTGTTCACGGTTCTTTGTTGTTCAGTGGGATTCGTTCACTAGCCGCGTGTCTCCTCTTTATCCTGCTCATCCCACACGAACTCTAAAGTGCAGTTCTGCATCTTGGACTTGAAGACACTTCTGAAATATTGATTCTGCTCCTCTGTGAACATGTTTTTCCAATCTCCAATCCTACCTGAATTGAAGGAAGGGAACAAGTAGCGAAGCAAAAAGATTATTATAGTTGATTAAATGTCAAATAAGGGTATTTTGAATGATTTGAAGGATTAAATTATTTTTCTTCTTTTCAACTGATCGTGTTTTTTGATATAGACATGTTAACTAATTTGTGAACAAACCCTTTTATAGAAATAAGTGTATTCACATTCCTGCTGAGAGGTATAAGAAGACTGATACAGCTCTCTCACCTTTGTATGATAAATATAACTGGCTGGCTGCTGGTTCTAGCTTAGTTCATATTCACAGCTCAGCATATAAATACTGGAAACGGCGGACACACTTGGATTTGTCTAAAGGCAACAGAATGTGTCTAAAGAACAGTTACATGTTTTAAGCTGCGGGTAGGTTGTTAGTGTTACCTTTGGACAGAGCCTGGCTAGCCCCTGGTTCCAGTCCTTATGCTAAGCTAAGCTAAGCTGCTGACTGTAGCTGATTTGCAGTACAGCTATGAGAGTTATGATAATTTTTTTCATCTAAATCCAGAGTAACTAAGTAAACTTTTATTCCAATATGTCAAACTATTGCTTTAATTTATCAATGCAAAAGCAATAATTATTTATATATTACTTTGTAATATTGTGCATTAAACAAAGAGTTTCCAATATTTTTGTTTAGTGACCCCATAAATAGAACAATATTAACTTCACAGACTTTTTTCTGGTCTCTGATTGTTTCATTTTAAGGATTTTTGGAAGCAAAATTTGGAAGAGAAAATTTGACAGATTTTTTTGTGACCTTTCAGATTCATCTTGAGACCCCCTGTGTGGTCCTGACCCCCAGGCTGGGAACCACTGTAGACCTTTCAATTATTTTGGGATTGATAGCAGGTCCTAGTTTCGGTGACTACAATTGTTTTAAAATATTTGAACCATATATTGTGAGACATTTATCTGCATATAATCAATCAGAAACCCACCTTTTCTCATGAAGGAGCCTTTGCTGTGGTCCATTATCTCTTCAGCGATCTGGGTGTAGTTTACCATCGTGTTGTCTTTCATGCTACTGAAGCTGCAGTGTTTCACACAGCTGTTGACCTCGTCCTCCACCAGCGGACATTGTAGGAAAGAGCTCACCCTCTTTATGGTGCCATGTAGGTCCTGATAGCAGGGCGAAGACAATAATGATATTAATATCATTTAAAAAAGAATGAATCAGTGAAATACAGTGAAATGACTGTTATGTGTGAGTAGTGCACAACAGCTTTTTGAAAATGTTAAATAAATATTAATTTCATCCAATGTAAGATTTGAGGTTACTTTTTCAATGTAAGCTCAGTTTGAGCAAATTACTGCAATGTAAACAGTTTTCCATGAATAAAACTCTACAGATAGAGAACGGATAGAGCTGCAACACTTATTTGATCAATGATACATCGATAAAAAGAAAATTATCTGCCAACTATTTTGATAATCAATGAATCAGTTCAGTCACTTTTCAAGTAAAAATGTCAAACATTTGCTGGTTCTTAAATGTCGAGATTTGACTTGGAAAAAAAACCCACAATTTTTGACATGATATAGACTGATCGACTGTGAAAATAATCTATGAGACTCATGGATCAATTCTCCTTTACCAGCAACATCTCTTCATAGGTGATGTGAAGCAGATTGCTCATCGTCGCTGTCTGACTGGTCCATTCTTTAACATGGTCAAACCAGGATCCGTAAGACACTGAAACAAATAAATGTAACAAGATACTGTACATCTCATCAAATTACATGAAGACAGAATTGACTTTCAAAAAAGGATTGTGTCTTTTTTTCCCTGACGTCAACTCACGTGTGCCCTCCAGGAATCGATTTAAAAACTCTGGAAATGTGCCAGGCTCAGGGAGGAAGTTGGCCATTTTGTGGAAGTGATAAAAGGACACCAACACATCTTTGGGATTTCTGCTCACATAGATGACCTGTGAGAGGACACAGAGCAACAGTGAGGGAGTGTTGTGAGGGGGAATTTGACGATTACTGATAACAATATATTGGCCCCACAGAATCTGCGCACTAGATACTGCTCAAATTAACCTTAATTACCACCACATGCAACGTTTCAGACCCAAGCCCTTCTCTAGACAATTGTTTGAATTGTTTATTTCAACCAAGACACACACAGAACAGGACGTTTTACAGATGAAATTTAACTTAGATGCACTTTCTGGTGGACAACGAATGTAATGGTGACACTGTTTCTTATGCTTTGTGCTAACACCCGGACTACCACATTGTTTAGTAAGTCAGAAAAAGATTAAGCTTGTCAAAGCCTTGTGGTGGAGTTTACATCAGCGGACTCTATTTCTAAACTATCGTCAGCTACTGTTGCCCTCTGTAAGCGGAGCAGAGGGGCACTGAGATGAGACACTCGAGAATGTGCGTGAAGTCACAAAGGTGATGGAAGGTTTCATTTTTAACGTCACGTTACAATCTGCTCTCATACGGCCATTAAAAAAGTGATTAATACATCTAAATGACTGCAAATTGTGACATAGAGCCCCTTTAGATTTCTGTACTGCAAAACCTTGCCACTTATCGACGAGATACCTGTACTACAGCTACAGAACACCACTAACTAATCGCAGCCTGTATATTGACCTATTTATTTGTTCGATCTCTACATAGAACTTAGACTGTGGTCTGAACAGTTGCCTAAACGTATATATATATATATATATATATATATATATATGACCTTGGCTTTGGAGCTCTGGAGGGCCGGGCCCAGCAGGTGATGAGGCAGGTGTGTGGTGATGACTCGAGGTGTGATGGATGAAGCCTCCAGTAACGCAGCAAAATAATGGTGCTCCAGCCAAGGAGCCCGAGCCCAGTTTGGGAC
>OMLP01010073.1:5987-26490 GCA_900302685.1 Spondyliosoma cantharus | reverse complement strand
AGAGAGTGTGGGGGTGTGTGTGTGTGTGTGTGTGTGTGTGTGTGTGTGTGTGTGTGTGTGTGTGTGTGTGTGTGTGTGTGTGTGTGTGTGTGTGGGCCAGTTCACGGTACCCTCGCTTTCCTAACATTTACAAATGATTAGCAACTCTTTTCTTTTTACAAGCAGACCTCTCTGGCTTCATTAGTCTATTGTGTTGGAGTTTTGAAAAGACATGCAACGCGATGACGTTGGCTTGATGGTCAAAGCGTAGCCGCGGCGTTTGCCAGGTGCTTTGTCAGGCTCCGTTGCCACATTGTGGCGGCCGTAAACGTCAGACAATAGCGCCGCTTGAGTCACATCCCGAGAACTGTAAACCTATGAATCACTGTGGCTTTTTCTTGTTCTTCGAGGCGTTGTTCGGGTTCAAGGAATTCAGGCCGTGGCAGCTCTGTTTATAACAAAAGCTGACGCTTCAGATTAGGTCTGCATTACCATTCGTGCTCATCACAATGCTGCACACCCGAGCCCTCCGTCACTGCTTGATAATGGGAATCTTGTCTCCACCTGTTTATCTTTTGCTCCATCACTTGATCTGCTCTCAGTCTGGTATGCACAGCGAGTCAGTTTTTTTTTGCATACAGCGCGCCAGGCGAGGACGACGCCAAGACTAATTCCCACTCAAAGATGTCGGCTCTAAATCTTGCTTGCTTGCTTGTTATTCTAATGACACACGTTCATGCCGTTTTTGGCTTCCTTTCAAGGGACTCGCAGTACGTCGGCGCCGTCCCCCCTCTGAAGTGAAGGAATGAATTAGTCACACGTACATTTATTAGCGCGCGCGATGCATTCGGATGAGCCAAACTAATGTCATTTCAATTGTTCATATGTGTTGCACATGTTCTCCCTCAACCATAGTTGCATCCTACCAAAGAAACGCTGATACCTGAACCTCAGAGCGCCGTTATTGTCCAAAAACATCCGAGAGAAACGTCTTCCAAAACTTTGCAAAGCCTTAACATGTTTTTAAAATGCTCAAAGACAGCCAAACATCGAGTGCATCAACACGAGACATAACTTAGCAAGCACGCTAATATAAACTATTCAACAGCTTACAGGTCAGTCTCTCTCTTTCTCTTCCTTGTTCACTCCATCAGCTTCAGTCTCTTCTCGTCTGTCAGGACGTCTGTGGAGGCAGCTCGGCGTGGCTCTGTTGCATGCAGAACCACATTTGTGCAGCAGTGCTTCGAGCAGAGTCGGCTAACAAAAGCTACCTTGTAGCTACGGTGCTCAGCTGTTAGGTTAATTTAATTTATACAAGTTACCTCATGACGTTTTCCAGCTGGAGCAGTTCTGGACCATGCGCTTTAATTAAACAATTAATTAATTAACAAACCCCCAAAATTTCCCCCCCAGGAACAAGGACTTGGCAAGAGTACCAAGAAAACACCGTCTTAATTACGCGTCGCATTCAGGAAACGCTGTAAATCAGAGGGATGAAGCTGATGAGTCGATAGAGGACATCAGAAAGAAAACACCGCAATCATATTAGTGGAAGTATAAAGTTGCAAAAAATGGGAATATTAGGTTGAGAAAAAAACCCTCAAAATTGCGCTCAAATACAGTATTTCAGTAAAATGACTGAGCCTGTCATGTAAAGTACGCGTCTGTGTTTCCATCTCATTAAGAATACACAGACGCCAACGCAGATAACTGCGCAGAAGCGGCCCTTCACTCTGAACGGACTCGCGGTGAACCTAAATATCTACAAAACAGGCTCGTGACCAAGTGTTTACCGCAGAGAAATACCCAGAGCTGGAGAGCTGCAGCAGGAGGCCGGGGCAGAAATGTTGGCACTGGAATCACAATGGAAGCTTCTTTTTATGTGCAACTCTTTTTGTTTTGTTTTTTTTTATATTTATATACATGTTTCCTCTGTATCGATCCAAAGTGTGATTCTCTCCGTCCGGTCCACTCGCACATTTTCATATTTATGCTTGGGCGCAGTCGGCTCTGCATGAGTTGAAACACAGACCTACGCAGACAATATAAGTGTTTTCAAGTGGCTGCCAGCACTCGAGGAGTAATGGCTGAAATGACACGGTGTGACAGGTCTTCTCTTCTTTACTGCCAGGATTTCTCCCTCTAATAGTTCTTTTTTTGTGCGATTGCTGCGGACTGAGCTGAAACACATTTTGATCAATCCCTCGAGGGAAATGATGGGACTTGGCTGTGATTCACGGAGGAGGAGGAGGAGGAGGAGATGTGAGGATGCCCAGCTTGACTTCAGAGGAAGGACGACGTGGTTTCTCGGCCCCGCTTCGACGGGATGCAAGACGCATGCTCTCCTAAAACAATACCGGGGAGCAGCCAGCTTCATTTACCGCGACGAGGAAAAACACAGCTCTTTCTCGGGGCGGCCCTGCCGGGTGAGCGCTCTGCAGAGAACGCTGTAGTACATATTTCCACTCTGCGTTTTCCATTACCACTCCGGATGACTAACGCTGGTACGAGGGTGTCAGCTTTGTCATCAGCTTTGCGTCTCCGTCTTGTCCAAATCTTAACGTTCCTGTCGGCCGACATCTTTATCTTTTTTGTTTTTCACTCCATCGTGTTTTTCGCGTCCGTTCCCCCTCGTCTCCATCTCCTGAATAGAGTCCGCGCTCGTCATCGCACCCAGAGGGAGTATCGGGCTTCTGACCTCACTGAGGTGTAACTTCTCCCTGAACCGAGAGGATCCTGCTTCCGTCAGTCGGAAACGATAGTGTCAGAGTCATAAACAAAGGAGCCGTCAGGAGAGCTGTTGTTGAAAAAGCGAGCGAGGGCCTCGGATGACGGTGGGATTAGTTGACGGCACTGTTTTCTCTGCATTCCTTTGACCCGTAGCTCAAAAAGTTTTTGTTTTTTATTTGATTTGGAACACATTCATCTGTCACTGAGATGATACAGCTTCATCGTTCACGTCTGCCTTGTTCACTAATAACCCTCCAACCCCCGGCCCACAGGCCACTGTCAACATAATGCTCTGAAAACTGCATCCAGGAGTTTCAAAATAAAGTGAGACCTTCAGGTAGTGAAAGGCTTTTACATTCCGAATCTTTAATATTGATTTTTAAGTTTTCTTCTACCATTGCAGACGCTATAAACTGGCCCCCGAACTGTTAATCCTTCACTATGTGTTCCGGTTGGGTCAGCACCGGGACTTGTCTCCATGCCAACGATACACAGACAGCTGGGTCACTCACTGCTGCCGGCGCAATTTTCAACTTTCACTTTCGTTTTTGGAGCAGGTTGCACAGTGACATTTTGCCGGCTGTGGGAGCCTAGATTGCACGAAAATGGCGTGTTCACAAGTTCACCGCTTAAAAGAAAAGTGGACGGTGAAAATCGGCAATTCAAAGACAAATGGACTGAAAAATTTGCATTCATTCTCCCTCCAACCAGCACAAGACCCATGTGCTTTAATATTCCAGGAGACGATAGCTGTGAGGAAGACTTCCAATTTGAAACGGCGTTATGAGACGAAGCATAGGAGTTTTGAAGAGACATTTCCTCAAAATTCAGAGCGAAGAACAACAAAAATAAATGCACTGAAATCGTCACATCAGGATTCTTGTCACATCTATGACACAACAACAGAAAGCAGCAGAGTGCTCACTTGTTGTGGAAGAAGCCATTCTCAGATGCAGAAATAATAAAAGAATGCACGACTGAAGTGATGGACACGACAGCTAAAATGAAACAAATCCACAGCAACCAGACGCACTGAATTGAATGAAAAGCACATTTTGTTTTGAATATTACAGTATCATTGTGCCTGACCGACCTCCTTTGACCTTTGAGTCATTGAAAGAAATCTTTGCGGCCCTTTTAAGATGTGTATTTGAGCACCCCTGCTGTAAACGTTAAAGTCGGGGTATTTTCTGACTTGAAACGTGTTCCTCAGAGGGCCGAAACTGAAACTACTGCATTGTTTTCCGTTGCGTTGAGATGCAAAATAGTGCTCGGCACCCAGGAGTTGACTGGCCTGCAAAAAAAAGTGACCTCACCTGCTGAGCTCTGGATTATAAAAATAATATTTAAGGGATCCTACAAACAAACTGCAATCGTCAGATCGAGGTCTGGTGCAAGTGAGGCTGCTACCGGCTTCTCGTGTTGGGATTTACTGGCAGTGGACATTTGCAGTTGTCTTACGGTTTAAGGTTGGTCGGGCAGCAAGGCCGCGGACCGTGATGCAAGATGTACTTCAGAACAGAGGTGACTGTTCAGAGATGGCTGGTTTATTTTGAAAGCGTTCAAGTCTCTTTGTCCCGATTTGCTGTTTTCACAAATCATTCATCGCTTGAACAACCAGAAACATGACTGGTTCTTTTCTTCATTTAGCTGGAAGGACAAGCGCCTCCTTACCGATGCGTATGCACCTGAGTCAGGGGAGGTTTAAAGGGGAAGAAGCCTGATAAGGGGGGGAGCCTTTTCCAACTAAATGTTTGTGATGTGTGAGATAAAATCAGGATTTAAATGTATCTCCCATCAGATTAGAAGAAATGAGGTCATGAAGGTGCGTTGGCACACTTTGCTGTCGGATCGGAAGAGCGTTCAGCTGCAGCGCTTTCGGCTTCAGTTCATCGGACACGTTTGGCTGTTTTTTGTTTTTTTTTTGTGAATGGGAAGCCAGTGAGGGATGACAATTTTGTCATGTTAATTTTGGACTCCCACCGGTTGTGCGTGCTCACCCGTTTCGCCATCCGGGTTTGATAAAAAATGGTTGCCAGGAAGCCCATTTTCTTGACCAATGACGATCCTTTGTTTTCGGCGTACTATTGTCACCTGTCACAAAGAAATGTACGTGTCAGCAGTGGTTGACGTTCCATAAAATAGCTTCTGATGGAATACGAGCCTTAGAAATATTCAACATAGCGACGGAATACTGAATTTCATATTTACGCTCGGAAAGTCGATGTTATCTATTTCAAATGATCCATTACTTTTCACAAGTAAGTCAGCAATTTTCGTTCATGAATCTTGCCGGTGGGCCTGACAGTCGTATCGTAAATCAAATTATAATGAGGGAAAAAACAGAAAACCTTTTGTCTTATGCTTTTTACAACGGCGTGCTCCCACTGAACACGATGCGTATCATGTTCTCTGCTCTGTGGCTGTGATTTAGCTCCCAACAAAGAAAAGATGGCCTTGCACAGACACATTTTGCTCTCCGATGCAGAAACACAATCCTCGAATGCCTGTCTGACAGGAACGAGAGACAGTGAATGCACCACAGTGTTGTGTTTAAGTTCTGTTATTAATTAAAAAATGTTGTTTGTTTTTTTCTCCAAGCCTGCAGCGGGATCCTCGCCTCTCACAGGCTGGTCTGTCTTCAACAAATGTCTCAATAAACCATGACTCCCTTGTTGGGGTCTGAGTGAAGCGTACGGTGTGAAGGGAAAGCAGTGAAACCCAGTTATGGAAAAGGGAAAAAAAAAAAAGGGAGCGGGGGGTCGATGACATCATGTTTTACCTTTTCCACGCTAAAATGATGCATGAGCATTATCAGATCGAGATTGCTATCCACCCCTAGCTGTTCCCTTTCACGCCGGCCCCCACATCCCCCCTACTATCAACTTTGCTGCCATCAACCATCCCATTCCTTTCTCTTCTCTCCCTTAACTGAGAAGCAGAGATCCAGAAAGGGCCAATGTCTTCAGCGACGTGTTGGCGTTATCGTCACAGCTCCATCGCTTCGTCCTAACAACACGGCGAGGAGATTGTATCCAGAGCGTGTTTTGGCCTGTTCTTTACATTTAGACAAGAAACGAGAGTTCACGTAGCTGTCTCTCGATTCATAGAAAATGGGCCCGAAGCTATGACTCACCGTGGTTTTATTTATTTTTCCCTCTCGTCCAAAGCCCTCGTTATCTGCTGCTGCATCGCTGTAGACCAGATTCACACGGCGGACAGGGTATTCCCGCACGGCCTGACACATCGCCTCGGTGCTGATTCAGCGTTGGAGGAAAGTCTTTGTGCAGCAATTCCTATTCTGGTTAAGGGAAGAAAAAAGAAAAAAAACTTTGTATTGTTTTTTATTTCAAACCAATCAAGCCAATCAGTCATCTTGGTTGGCGCTAAGCCCAGGATGCAGCTGCAGTGCCACTGCAAAACCTTGTTGTCTCCACAACCTCCACGAGACGAGGTAACAGCCGCTAGCTCGTTTAGCTGCGTGCCGTTAGTGACCAGGTTAGTGTTTTAGAGTAACTTGCCACTTTTAGGGTGTAGGTCGATAGCTTAGAGGTTGTTTCGGGTAACATGCAAAGAGGAAAGGCAGGAGTGATGCCTGGAACGGGCGCCCAATTGCAGGGATTATACCCACAATTTAACGTGGCTCAAAGCCTCAAGTGCTGCTATCAGAAGAATAATACTGCAATAATAATACTTAATACTTAATAAGACTCGCAGCCTGTAGCAGAAGTATGTAACTGTAAAAACAGAAATGACGGCTGCAGCTTATCAACAAGTTGCTGCTCTTTGCTAGCTATCCTTTAGTTGTAGTTAGCTATCTTAGCTAATTAGCTCAGGGCTCAGTTAGCCAGTGGAGCCAGTGGACAGAGGTCGTTTACAAGAGCTCTGACCAGGATTTTGGAGATGAGAAGACAGCAGGGAAAAGTAGAATCTGAATATTTCCACGTCTTACCTGGGACATTGAGAATAGTTTCAACCAAACCACAGGTGAGTTTGTAAAGTTAGTGAGTTCTATTTCATTTGTGGAGTTTGAATTAAGTGAGTTTTACGATAAGCTAACGAGGCAGCTAAGCTCGTCTTGGTTCGAATAAAGAGAGAAACTTGAATTCAGAAGTTGTACGGTTGCATTATGTTATTATGTATTGTCGCACAGACATCTGGTGAACATCTTTAACTCTAACATCAGTGGTGTTTCTCTACAATCTGATCCTAATGGTCAGGTAATCTCTACGTAACACTCTCTTACACATCGTCCCTTAAAATAAACGTATAAAACACTCTACATGTTTAATAACTTCTGATTGGGTCTATTAAAACTCCAGATGCAACAACTCCTCCGCGTGATGCGTTTGCACACCACAGTTTTATGGCGTGACTCCCAAGTGCAACATACATGCGTATGTTTCTTCTAATTGAATCAGGAGAGTTTGATGATCAAACCTTGTAAAACATTTACTGCATGCATCACATCATCCAAACACGACCCGGTATGAACGTGGACTGCAGCCAGAAGACCATGACGGTTTTGGTTACTGCGAAAATGGAAACTAAAAGAAATTACGCTCCCCTCCCTCCGAACACATTTTGGAGTTATTGTTGATCAAAACTCGATCCCAGCCAGAGGGAAAACCAATCAGATTATTCATGAGGCAATCTTCTTTCCAAGTATCATTAGCACGTCATCGCGACGGGTCTCCCTTCTTGGTGGTATCATTAGGGGCTAATCAGATTAGCATCGTTGTGTCGTTACCTCAGAGTACCTGCGCATCATTTTTCACCCGAAATGCACGACGAAACTCCCGACACATGGAACATCTTACCACACAGACGCCCGTAGCAAAGACGGTGGAATATGCTTCTAGTTAGCAGGCGTGCAGTACTGATGTTACCTCATACTGACTTTCTCACAGGCAAAGAACAACACACATTACAAAGTCTGTCACAGAGAAGCACACACTGTGCATACATTTTAATAAAGGAGGTTCTCAATGAAACCAGATTTATCAAAACTGTTTGGTTTGAGTTGTGCAACCACTTCTTGTCACTGGCCTGTTGAAAGAATAAACCGATGGAAGCTCACTCAAGTTGGTTATGAAGTTTGACGAGAAACGTCATGTTTAAAATCATTCGTGACATTTGATTAGGCTCCATGTGGCTCGATTTCGCCACGGCCCTGAATTCATGGAAAGAGTAAAACTGGTTGCAGGTTTTCTTGTTTGATAGTTTCTTGTTGCTCCGCCGAGGAGGTGAAATGTTTTCAACAGTGCGCATTTGTTGGTTGGTTTTGTCAGCAGGATTACGAAGAAAACGGGTATCCACGAAACTCGGATGGAGGATGGTGTCTCGGCTCGGCCATTAACTTTTGGGGAATCTGAATAAAGGGATGCATCCAAAAGCTTTTTACATTGGCTTTAACATTTTTGTTTACATCTGGAATAATGCATCGATAACGAAGAAATTAACGGGTATATGGAGGTGGCAGATCCTAGACCTGATGGCTTGGTTGAGGCCTCGATGGAGGTTTGCGCTCTACTGAGTGCCACGTAAAGGTTCTGCAAATCTGAAAAAATGTCACGTCATGTTCAGGTCGCATGTTTATGACCTGATTTCTATGTTGGGAGGTGGAGGCGAGAAGGCTGCCGAGCCAGTGACCACAGTTAAGGACTGTGCTCCGCATTCGTATGTTTGAAACTGGATATTTTTGACGAGGGACCACAACATTTTAACATTTGTAAGCGTGACACCACTGGATATTTTTAAGGAGACGTCGGGACGATTTCCAGACATTTTTGTGGCAACAGAAACAGGTATTTTAAGCCAGAAATGATCTTTCCCTCGCCCTAACCAGGTGGTTTTGGTGCCTAAACCTAAGCAGAACACACGCACAGTGATACAAGATACAATTGCAAATTGAAAACCTAAAGAAAAAAGTTTCACAATAAAGGAAAAAAAAAAAAAGTCTTGTTTTATCCTGACTGACGGAGGCAGAGAGAAGTAAGCGTGTCAGCACTTTTTGTGGAGAGTGGCTCATCACATCTTGTTGTGGCTTGCCAACGTTGCAGCGCCTGAGGTGCTGTGAGCCCTGTCACGAGAGGAGCAGATAGTGGCTCGCATGTGTAACTGGATCTGCGCGGTGCCGAGTCTGCGAGCGCCGCCGCCGCTGCTGCTGGGTAAATACACGAATCTGCAACAGCATGTTTGTTCAATATAAGAAAGTTTAAACAGGTCAGCTCAGAGCATGAAGTACCACGGAAAAGACTCTTTACTGTTAATTAGTATGATTAGTTTCAGCCTGAACACGTGTTTTGTAGGCGTTAATTACAAGGTGAGGAGGAATAATGCGGTGAGGTTTCGTTGAGAGAATGTGAATGGACAATGAAAGTTTCTCTGTGTGTGTGTTTTTACTGCTAAACCAAGAGAAGACCGGCGTATGTGCGGGATGCTACTTTCGACTTCTTTTTAAAGATACCGCTTTGGATTAGCAACCAAATATATGTCAATATCTGGTAAAATATTATGACAACACCTAAGATTTGTAGACTACAGCTCTGTTTCAACTTACGCGTAGCACGTGGAAACATCTGGTTCATATCTTTACAAAAAAAAAAAAAAAAAAACAGTAAAGCTTCATTCGTTCACTTTCAGGACTGGTTTAAAGATTGCATTGAATGTCGGTCCTTGCGTAAGTGCGCAGCAAAGACAGTAAAACTTTGACTTTTTCTCGTCCACGCTGACTGAAAAATGCAGCGAGGGTAGCTGCTGTATATCTTCCGGCCCCTCCGTTCCTCCCAAACCAGTGGTTAAACATTGTGTTCCGGCAGCCCTCGCCGACTCATAAACTTAGGAAAACACCACATGGCGACGTTTAGCAGGTGCTCGCGTCTAGGTGGTCATCGGTCACTGGTAAACACATCACATTAACTGGACCAATGAAAATGCCACTGCCAGAGATAAATAATGCAGGACGGAGCCGTACCAGCAGCCCGGATATGCTGTTAAACAAATAGATGTTACAGACGTTTACCCGAAGCGTCGACGATTGCCCGTCAAGCTGTGCTGTCGCACGACACGTCTCACGTTGCCACTGGTGTGAAATACTTCTACCAGCTGTCCGGAGCTCAGGCGGACGCTGGAATCACCCTCCAATAGTTGACGTGCTGACGTGCTCTTTTTTTAAATCCGCAAATTAAAGATTGCCGGTGCATCGCTGCGCAATCCTGGCATGTTCCTTTACCAGTTGATCAGCGGAATAACGTGAAACCATCGAGGGATACTTTTCATCTCGTCGTCTGTGCAAAACAAAACATTTTTCTTATTATACGGAGGTGCTTGCATGTGATCGATAAATGTTTTTTCTTGTCATTGTGTTGTGTACCAGCTTATATTATTACCAAAACAAATCTTTCTCCCCGCGACGACGATATACGTTTTTTGTGTGTCCTCAGAACAAAAGTCAAATGAAATAAATTGAAGACACTGACAGTGAGTGAATCCTCCCTGGCATGGAAAATCAGATCAGAGCATCCTGCTGTAACCAAACACAGTAGACGGTATTGTCTCAAGTTCAGTTTGAAGGAATTGTTCAGTGCTGTATTGTGTTATTGACAACAGATGACAAGAGCAAAACCTGTGTTGAAAAATGTGTTAGCCCATCATTCCCTCCCGTATCTGATCAAAATCTGATATTCTGTATCTGTGTTCATCCTCACGACCTTTTGTATGAAATGTCGTGTGCTATGTAAACAAAGCGTGCCTTGTGTAAGTACAACATCAGCTGGTATTCTACATAAAAAAACACCAAACATATTCCATATTGTCAGTAAGTGACAGCAGCCTTCATGGGCTGCATCGTGGTGGACAAAGGCTAACTCCAACCATTTACTGTTTGGATTATGAACAGATGGAAAAGCAACAAAAAAAAAAAGCCTCCTAACCACACACACACATTCACTCTCTCTCAAACACACTCACACATAGAAAATGTAGCTTTCTGTAGCAACTTCACTTTATGGAAAATACATAAATACCGTGTGGAATTCTTCACCTTCACCTCCAAATATTTATATTAGACTTGTCCAGGATCTTTTTTCACTCCCACAAAAAAGCAAAGCAAATATTTCTGTGCATCAAGAATTACATACAAAGCCGATGCAAAGACGCTGATAGAAGCACATTTTGTATTTGTGCTTATTAAAAAACAGAGTTATGTCTCTCTCCCTTTGCAGAGTGTTGTGTGGGGAGGTCGGGTGGAGCAGGGAGCAACGGGAGGAGAGCTCAGAGATGACTTTTTAACTTTTGGGATTACGAAGTGGATTGATGTTCACTCCTGTTTATCAATCCGACTGCAGCAGCAATAAGACCCTAAAGTAAATTTCTCCTCCAGCTCCAGTAAGATGCAGTCTGAATTCTGTCCATTTGTTGAGCCTCCCGTTTCTCCTCTCAAACAAACAGATGCTCACATCGTTAATGTGTGCATTGCTTGCTACCTTACAGCTAATGAGTCTGCCAAATGGGGCTAACTGTACAAACATACACTCACAGGAGTAACGCAGATAAATGCAAATGATCCTGCAATCAAAATCGCGTCAAAAACACGCCGCACGCAGCACTCCAGAGGCACGCAATTCACATTCTCCAGTCTTGGCGACCCTTGACTCACAAGAAAAAAGTTCCAGGTTTTTTTTTGGCTGAACGCTTCGCTGAATCAGAATGTGTGCAAATGCAGAAACTTACAGTTAAAAACTTCTATCTACCGATTGCTGTCGGACAGATCTCTGAACATTTCACAGCTCAAACTCAAAGTCTGTTTTCTATCAGCCCTCCGAGCAGAAGGTAAACGTTTCTGATAAAGCAGCACCTACGTTCGCCTCTCCGCTGATCTACGGTCGGCTCCCCGAACCACAGAAACAGATGTTCTACAGGTTGCCCGGCTCTGAATGGGACCTATTGTTGGGGATTAAAAAACGGAGCAAGTGTCCACACCAGGTCGAGGGTCGGGTTAGGCAAAAAGGCACCAGCTTCCACAAGTCTTGACCTCTTTAAATGAGTGCAATGTGATACAATGCACGGGTCAGCAGTCACATGCTGAAAGCAGGCCCACATGTTGACAGAGACCCTCTGACCCCCCCCTCCACCGCCCCCGACGCAGCTCCGGCCACGACGTGTGGCGACTGAGGCTCTGCTGGGATAACAACCCCCCAGAGGCTTCTGGGTAATTAGGGGACGCAATCATGCACGCTCGGGGCCTGGCCTGAAATGAGGACTTTGCGGAGACTGTAGTTTTCTTCTAGTCTGTCCTTGATTGTGATTTACAATGGAAATAGACGAGCTTTAGTTTTACTTTTAAGTTAATGACGGAGGGATAAATACTTTCCCGGCTCCGAACACCAAAATCCATATCTCATTTCACTGCCGCGATTTGACAACCAATGAGCGCACGGAGCATTTGAGCCCCACAAACAAAGAAACATGTGGATCTGTGCATCATTTCATACAGGACCTGGTCTGGTTTCTGACCATACCTAATAATTTTTCTTTGCAGACATTTCTTTGGCTGTATTGGGTTGAATTACAGCATGAATTATGAATTTCTGTATTGGCCAATCGCAATTCCCATGGTTGTTTTGGTTGAGAGCATAAGACTTCTCCTCTCACATGCATTCATTAAAGTGGAATGATATTCACCACTAATTGGGGACTCCGGGATGACGTACGCTAAATGTTTTGGTGTCTTGTGACAAACCTATTGCGTCGGTTTAGAGCTGAAGAAGAGCAGATGTACCGCGGAGAGTCCAAAATAGCCCCACCACACTGGAGGCTTTTCCGACTTAATAATGTCAACACCAGAGCCCTCGCAAAACCAGATGGAGCCACTTTATTTGTTGGACTGATTGCACCCACTCAAGTTTATCTCCAGCCACTCGCATTGGCGGAGTAGGGGAGAGATGTCTGGTCCGGTCGATGCTGTAATTTATGAAGTGCTTTTTAAAAGCCGTGGCATCCCCGGCTCTGTCTAACAAAGCACGTCAATGCATGATAACGACATCGGAGAACACGGCGTATATTCTTTACAAACGAGGCCACTTCACTCCCTCTGTCTTTCTCTGAGTGGAAACATGTGAAGGGAGGGACTGACCTGCTTCACTGAGAATGCAAATTGTACAATATATTTCATTGTCACCATTTTACCCTTTTTTTTTTTTCCTTTTTTTTGTCGTGGAAAATCACTAAATACATTTAGTTCTGCACTGATCTAAAAGAAAATGTTGTCCAAACCACATCAAACAAGTGCATTTAATCACTCTCTCCACTAGATTTTCTTTAGAACTGTATTTACTAGTGCGCATTTAAAAAAACATATAACACAATACAAACCCCCCTCACACATTTCAGACCTGCAGTTTCACAAAGAACATTTCCCGTCCCCTCTCTTCTCATGAATCATCGCACGACCCCTCGAATTTATCTGGCGACCCTTTCAAAGGTCTAGCGCCTAGACTGGAATCCACTGGACTGACGACAGGATCGCTTTCCACTTTCCTCAGAGTCGCAACCGCCAATAAAACAGGACGAAGAATGGGTTTAAATCCCATTGTGTCTACAGAAATGGTGGCAGGCTGCCGGCCTGACTCGATCGCCAGTCCGTCACGACATTTCCAGGGAAAATCGACTGACAGATTTGCATCTTGAATGTGAGGTTTATAGGGATTCAATCTTAACGTCATCATTCTGTAGCCGTCACATGTGCAGTCAACATTTAGTGTCCGCTGCCAGTTTAAGAAAAGGTTCGCGTATTTCTTCCACCTGAAGAAGGTTTATGTTTATTTATGGAACCTCATTAGAAGCACATGCTGGTCTTCCTGGCATCCTAAACATGAACATATACTACAAACATGCAGTAAAATAGTACATAAACATAAAAACAAGTCTCCGTGGAAACAGTCGATTTCAAGCATTGAGCTACAGAAAGCGAGGGCCGTGAGACTGAAGCCGGACGATCCCAGCCAGAGAAAACCACCCCGTGCGCGGTTCTCACACATTTTGACAGGTCTGAGAGGCACTTTGTCACGATTTTCTATCGGTTCAGTTCGAGCTGACCCAGATAAAGATTGTAAAAATACTCAAGTCAGTCGTAAAGACAGTGAGAGTGTGAAATCATGCCTCACTAAAAGGCAGAGCGGGACTCGTGAAGGAAATGCAGCGTGGCACATCGATGTCGGGAGACGGTCAGGAGAGGGTTGCTATTGGCTGGGACAACCTGTCTTATAAGCAGGAAGACGACTGCTACCAGAGCCCCTGCACAAAGAATTCTGTTTATTTTTTTATTTTATCATTATCCTAAAAACTGTATGTTTTTTAATCAGTGGAAACTTGGAGGAAAAAAAAATTGGGCAGCTTCGCTGAAACCACGAACAGCAAAGCCCCTGAATGTGATGCCACTCCAGACCAACAAAAACATATCCAGTTTACAGTCGAAAATAAACAAAAAAAAAAAAGAAAAAGTTTCCAAAATAAATATTTGAGCTTGTAACGAGACTCTGAAGTCACTCTGTCTGTAGCCTGAAGACGGTCATGACAGACAGAAACCATGAATTAATACAGTGATCGTGGTCACAGTATCTCTACAACTTTGACGCTCGCTCCGACTTTTTAAAGGTATCCTGCGACGCTGCTGTCATCTGATGCGGTGCAACGGCTGAACGGGGCAGCTGATGAAATGAAATAAGCGTGTTTTTGAAATCTGACACAATCGGGACAGTCGGATTATGTGTGTACGTGTGGCAAGAACCCAGGTTGGGGAGAGATCATGGTCATGGTTTGATACAGGAAAAAGTCCACAGAAACCCGAGAGACGACATGTGAACTTTTTAACTGGAACCACATTATTTTCTAAACCTTAACCAAAGTAGTTCTGTTGCCTAAATGTGACCACAGAGAGGAGGCTGGCTCTGAGTCCTGCTCTCTGGTGTCAGTCTTTCGCTCTGTACATTTGTCACCACAGCGAAATAGGGAAAACAACTTATCCCCAAAGAAATGAAATGTAATGGGTGTGTGGAATATTCCTGAACTTGGCCAGGACCCTTGAGGTCAAGGTGGGACCGTTGGGGAAAGGGCCACTGTTTACTCCCTACTGTCATCTTAGAGGTGGACATTAAAGCCCGTTTCCGAAAAAAGTAGTCAGTCCAGTTCAGTTTGTCAACCAAAGTTGTGGATGGAGGATCGAGGTTTGACGCTGTAGCGACCCCTCTACCGTCACTTCTTGAAGCTCCCCTTCTGTGCAGTAAAAAGTCAAGAGTCGGGGTGGTTAGATGAGTCATGCGCTGGACTTTCCCTCTGGAGACCGGGGGGGGTTTGTGTCGCATCTGCAACCAAGAATCAAGAGCGATTGTTTTTAAGTTATTTATGTCAGTAAGCCATAGCGATGTAACTTAACTGCGGTTGTTTTAACTCCAGGTCTGATCTTTTCCGAGTGTTTTTTTTTGTTTTGTGCTTGAAGCGAACCACCACGTTTTCACACTGTTATTAACAGTCAAAGTCATAATGTCCTATTATGTAAACAGTCAGCAAGCTTTATTTAAAACGTTTACCCGAACGTTGCACACTACGTATCGTTTCTAACTTGACTCACGAAGCCTCTCGAGCGCAAAACTGACGCTAGAAGTCAAGCAGAGCATCGCGGTTTGAAGCTTAAGGCTCGAAAAGGAAGGTCAAGAGGTTTAGTCCTTGTAACAAGCCTGCCTACACTGAAGAGTTCTGTCTGCAGGGAAACGCAAACCAGATCTGGTTTTAGGTTCTGTGCATCTGGGTCCAGGTTTTGAGGATACTATGTTGAATGTGTTTGGTAGAAACAGAGCTTTTAAAGAGTTTAGTTGTGTGCTTGTTTAGGTCAGAGGTTAAGAGAAATCCCAGTGGGACGGTACTGCTCCAACTTCCTGATGACCTTTACATCCCAGAGCCCAAACCGAAGACATGATGCACTTCCACTCTTTGGTTAACCTGAACTATTGTCTTTCCACTTGCTCTGAGCGTCTTCCATCCATAACTAGCAAGAAAAAGCCAAAGAAAAATGATGGTAAATTAATCTGAACAGCATCTATGTATCGTCAGTCAAAATATCCATATATTCAATATATGCAATCTCTTCATCTGAAACCATTAGTGCTTTATTTCGTCAGTTGTTTGGTCAATGAAACAAAAGCAATATTGGACAGGAAAGCCAACAGAACGGAGCATCAGAGGTCATCTCGATGGTCAGTAATTAGAAGTACAACCGCAGACCCCGAAGTCTCTAATGTGATATGATCGAAGTTTATTTTGCTGGCTTTGAAGGAAATCCTAAAAACGTGTCGTATTTCTGCAGCAAATTCATCATGCCTTAATTACCGTGTGAGGAGGAGGAGGATGTTCCACATGAGGAGGAATGCTGAACTCACTCCAGAAGCCAATTGTGCTTCGAATTAAGTCCTTAAGACACAGGATCCAGTGGATACTTCCTGCCTGCACAAACACAGCGGTTGGACGTGCTTGCAAAGAGTCAGAGATCGTGGCCAACTCCATCAGACTCACATAATATATCTCCCTCTTCCTCTCCTTCGCTCTCTGTCATCATGACTCTCTGCTGTCACTTTTATGGCGTGCGTCTTGCTATTTTACACGCTCGAAGCCAAGAGAAGGCCCACTGTTCCCGTCCTGCAGATGTAACATGTTTACTTCATATTTATCGACAATTTTTCACTGAGGCCACGTGAAGAAGAAGAAGGAAAAAAAAAAAAAAAAAACAAAAAAAAAAACAAGAAATGCAGAACTTCATCCAAAACAATAAACCGCTTCCAGGTACATGGTTCCAGCATATGTCGAAGGTCTCCCCTTTTTATTTTTTTCTAAACGGCGTGCATCTGCGCTGCCAGAGGCTTCCTTGTAAGCTGGTTTTGAAAATGAATGCCTTTATGTTTTGGTTTGGACCCACTGAATAATTTACTATGTAATTACATACTCTGCAAAAGCCTCTGTGTCCACTCGGGCCCATTTGGGATTCTCTGTAGCATTGCAGTCACAACCAGAGCCTTGACCAAATCAAAACTCAAACCCACTCTCTAATCAAAAAAACTGGAAAACTCACATCCAGAGGCAAAGTTTTATGTCTGCAGTTTGCTAAATACCCTTACACCAACAATTGGGGTGTAATTTCTGATTTGCAGCTTCGCCAACCTTTTTTTTTTTTTTTTTTTTTTTTTGTATTATTATTCGAGCAACTGCACAACAGCGCTCGGCTGAGACGCTGCAGTCTGCGAAGCGCTTTTGCCGAACATGTCCCGTCATTACAGTTGGCAGAGGTCCGCTGAGAAAAATGACAATATGCTGCAGCAAAGTTATCACTGCGGCCGGCGGGAAGCACCCGCTAATTTAGGAGAACGAGGGAAAGCTGCTCTCAACAACGTGCTCATTGTCATTATGACTGTTGAGACTGAGGACTACCAAAAGTAAGGATTACTGGTCAGGGGACGCGGCAAAGATTTTTTTATTTTTTTTTTTGCAAACACGGCACAAGCTTAAGTTTGTCAGGGGTTGAGAATGTGGTGAGCGAACGCCAAAGTTAGGGATCTGTGATTAAAACGCAGCTTGTTTGAATCATACCGTTACTGATTCACATGCAGTTAAAATCACAAACGCAGCCGAGTTACTGCTGTTGATTAAAAGGAAAAAAAAAAACCAGCAGCCCGACCACCGGCGTTAAAGTCTAACAGGCTGTTAGACGATGGTCACTCGATCACTTTTTTGAAAACCGGATCTGTTGTTGATTTGTGACAATTGCGTAAATGTGTGAACTGACCAAGTTACCCATTGCAAACTACGGGCTGGGCGTATGTGATCAAGCGAGTATTAGTAAGAAAGGCCTGATGTTTGGCAAATTTCTAGGGTCAGGGGCACTTTTTTCATATTCGATAAAATTCAGTGATTGATTTTGAAACGGTACTTTCAGGGCTCGTGTCCATAGTCTTTCAATCAGATACATTTTACTCTCAAACTTTCTTCTTTTACCATACTACCCTCTTTCAAAACGTGCTGGTAGAGATGGTTCTGTTCTGTTATTTCTCCATTAAAGTACTTCTGTCACTCAACCTGGTCTTACCAACTTCCCCCCCCCCCGGAGATCAATAAAGTATTTCTGATTCTGATTGCTAATCTCTTAGCATGTCTTTGGCGTCCTACAACTCAAAGCAACCTCTTTAAATCTGTAGGTTTTCAAGAGCAAAAAAAAACAAAAACAGAGGAAAGTACCTTGGGTTGCATTTTTGCCAAACTTAAGGCTATATTCTACTTCTTGAGAAAAACTTAAGAAGGTTAAATTCCAGTATTACAAAGAAGCAATGACTGGAAACATCACAAACTGGCTTCGTGCACAGCCCAGGACGGGAAAGGCTCCACAGCGGGTGGTTAAAACCTCAACATCACTTGTACCCATCGACAAACGGTCAGTGACTTCAGTGAGGTGAGGTTTCTGCAAAAGACAACACCCACCACAGCCACAGTCTGTTCACCCCGCTGCCATCTGGCAAACGATACAGAGGTATCCGCTGCCATACCACCAGAGTACACAGCCGCTTCGCTCCCCAGGCCTTCAAACTCCTGAACTCATCCTCGACACGCCTTTTTTTTCCTTGTGTGCTGCAATATTTGTAATGAACCGTTTATTTCTAACAATTTAGGGGAAATATAATAATGGATATGAATTATATAATAACAAGATTTTGCTCGTATGTTAATGTTTGATCTGCTCTCCAGCAGAGTGCTGGTACTGACTTTCGGCCAGCTTTGTCTAACACTGTCCAAAACGCCATTCGTACCCAGAGGTCGGCACATACCTGAGCTGCCCACTATCAGAGTCTTTAGCCCGGAGCTGTTACCGTACCAGGCGGCAGGTGGCTGCTCACTCCGCTGCCATCAGACGTATCCGCTGCCATGCCACCAGACTACACAGCCGCTTCACTCCCCAGGCTTTCAAACTCCTGAACTCATCCCCAACACACCTTTTTTTCCTTCTATACTGCAACCATTTATTTTTTAACAATTTAGGGGAAAGATAATAATGGATATGAATTATATAATAAGATTTTTGCAACTGGATATGAATAAACAGTCCTACTGTTCTGTTTCCTACGGGTCAGACAGACAACACGTTTACTATTTAGTAGTAATTAACCTCCTGACCCCCTTCCTCCTCCTCTGCTAAGCAAAGCACTGAGCTACTGCTTCTTCTGTGTGCTGCTTCAGTGGAGTTGCAGCTCCCAAGTCTACCCCTTTCCTCCAACAAGTCAGGCATAGGTGATGTTAAAATCATTAACCAAACTGTTGAATTTCACACAGCTGTTGACTGATTCCACTTTGACCTGTGACACTTGGCACGGTTGTGAGCACACTCAGTTACAAGGGCTACAGGGCATTACAGCAGTGCAGTTATACATTCACCTCAATTTTGGTCTGCAGATAGGTGGTTTAGATAAAACTCTGCAGTTATATCTAAAACCATCTACCAGCTGGCGGGTCAATCATTACAAGCTCATGCCGTGCAGCCAAACTTTGTTCAAACCCACAGGACTTCATCTGAAGCTCTGGTAGAGAAGTTTCGGAAGATACAAAAAACTGCTGACTGTGTGAATAAGCTGCCGAACAGAACATGTAAACAGCTGATGCAGAGTATAAATGCAAAAAATACGAGGGGAAAACAGGATTTGAAGGGGTCAAAACCTGTGTGACTGGCCATGCGATTGTCCCGTTAACTCTCAAGTGATGTCACCGTACGCTCATATCTCAATATTTAAACTGGCGAGTAAGATGTTGAGGTAATGACTATGAATGATGTCAGAAACTACAAAAATAACACCCAGGCCCTTCACAAAGTAATGACGCTTGGTAAAACAGGTTGAACGGGGATATGGAGAAATGTTCGCAGCAGTGCGAGAAGTTCACATATTTTCATTTGTGGCTAATCGCAGGTTTCCAGGAATCACTGAGCCGTGACCACGTTGTCATTTTGGAGGCTGAGATGGTTCACATGGTAAACTTGATTGAGCTAATTGTTAACGCTAGCTTGGCAAAATGCTCCCAAGTCCCGTTGTGATGAAGTAGAACATCACAGACCTGCTTGGGAGGCAGTTTTTAATCACGTTCGTCCAATCTCAACCCTCATCGGCTGCTGCCAGGGGCTAAATGACCCTGTAGGGGCGACGGCTAATGATTCAGAGCTACCGCTGTAGCTAGCTGATATCCGGATAACGGATATCTGAGCCAAGACTTACTTCACCATGAGCCAGTTACAGACTCGAGAATGGAGTTGAGAAAAGAATATCTCTATAAATAGTTATCTGCTTGTGAATGCAGGTGAGATAATAAGCGTGTTACTGCCGCTTTGGGTTTCCCAACTCGTCAAATCCTGGCACTTACCCTTCGATTCGACACTGGGCACTGATTGGTCGACACTACTTGAGCTGCAGATTGACTGAAATCTCATCCCGTGTGTGTCCTGATTCGACTTTCACATGCAAATATATTTATAGCGATTATAGAGTTTCGTCTGAAGTGATATTCCATAACGATACTTTCATTCACCGTCCATCTGTCTTTCTGTGCCTGGCTATAACTCACCTTCTCTCACACACTCACACACACACACACACACACACACACACACACACACACACACACACACACACACACACACACACACACACACACACACACACAGAGCTGCATGTTGAACTTTCAGCTTTCAGACACTCATTCTTTTTTTTCTTTT
>OMLP01010067.1:1389-17889 GCA_900302685.1 Spondyliosoma cantharus | reverse complement strand
AAATAATATTAGTGCACACATCAGTGGTCACATTTTCTGTGCCAAAACATTTGCGTGCACGTGAGGGTCTCTGCATGTGTCTGCATAGGGCCACATCATCCCTGTCCCTGTGAGATCAAAATGAATGTTATATTAGTGATTTTTTTTAAAAGGTACTTTAACAGAGGTGCACATAGGCGCCATGTGTCAGAAGAGTAATGGTCGTTTCCGAGCATCATCACGCTACAGTTAGATATTTTGTCTTTGTCTGAAGATTGTGCTTCACTGGCAGGATATCTCTGTTTTGTTCTGTACGATATATAGACTGAACCTGACACATGAAGTGTCTTGTTTGTCTGTTCTGAAGCCTGTTACACTGCCACATACTAAAGCAGAGTCGTATGTTTGGTATCTAATAGTAAAGAGGATAATTCTTCAGGAGTGGAAGGCTACCAGCGCTCCTCGTTTCTTCATGGGTAAGGGAACTGGTCTAAGGGACACATGTTGAGAGGTTCTGAAAGGAAGATTTGAGTTCCTGGGGCCCAATTATCAGACGTAGTGCTGTTCTTCACAACATGTTTTATTTAGGTTGGAACACTTGTGTATCCATCTCTGTCTGGTTTGGCTTTTTGTGTGTTGCTGTCTTTTTAAAATGTTGTTATGTTTTGTTTTGTAATGCAGGGTGTGTATGTTTGTGGTTTTTGTATTTTTCTTAATAGAATAAAAATAAATTGTATTATTTTTTTTGTATACCGTTCATAAGCAAGGGAACTTCCACTGTACAGTGTCCTTAGGACCATGGCTGAAGATAATTTACCAATCTATGTTTGCTGATTGAAATATTTGTGGCCGCCTTTCAGCCAATCGTGTTTAAAGTAGGCTATGATGATGAACATGAATCGTGAGCACAGCTGTTGTTTCCCAATATTCATTTGTGGCGACGTGGAGGTGACACTTGAACTCTCTCGTAAAGGTATGCTGCGTTCAATTTAAGTTATTTTGAATGCACCAGTAAGCCCTCTGTAAAATTGCACATTTATACCTGTTGTTCTCGTTATTATGTACGATAATTCCCCCCCCCCTGAAATACGATTAATGAAGCCTCTGGTACAATAGTCTAACATTTCCCATCTGGCACTGCTGTACAGCAGTGGTGTCGGTGGATGGATGCGAAGCCACTGCTACAAACATATACGGCAATGTATGAGGCAAGTGCATGAGAACAACATATATTTTTAAGCATTTATAAATGTATCTGTAACAAGAGTTATATAATAGCACACACAATAGCAGCTCTCTGAAATGGAATCGTGGGCCCTCAACATTTCAGACATTCCTGAGTCAAATGAACACTGGTACAACTTCACTATTACATTTTTTAAAAGGTCAACTCTATGGCGAGTGTATTGAGAAAAAGCGGGTCACGATTTTCACTCCTCCAATCGTCCTCATCCCATTTTTACGTTGCCAGTTGCCTCTCTGTGCAAAATCAAAATTCAAAGTGCCACATTTCAGCAGGGTGCTTCTGGAGAATGATAATGAAAACCATTAACAGTAGCAACATTAATATTGCAGATGGTCATACCATTACCATTCAGTACATTAAATATAGAAAAAAATGGAGTGTCCTGCATTAATCTACATTTTGAACCACCCATTACTGCTTAACCATAATTTTCCTATGACCACAACCATAAAGTTCACCAGATCTATAATAGCTAACAGCATAATTCCAAAAATGTAAAAAAAAAACAAAAAACTGCCCTGTCTCACAATGTTAAACAAAATCCTGGATCCGTCATTTTATCTGAATCCACAACAAAATGTAAGTCCCATCCCTAATCCACGTTTGGTGAAAATCCGTACATGTTGTCAGACAAACCAACAGAACAACGGGCACAGGTGAAAACAAAACCTCATAGAGATAAAACAGTTTATCAGGGGTTTAGACGCACGACAGGAAACTTTGAATAAATGTTTGAGTTTTAGAGAAATGTCTAGACAACCATGTCGTGACACCCAGATGTTTTCCGAGAGGTGACACCTCACGGCCTTGGGGACCCCATGACTTTTCCTTTAGTCCCACCAGCAGGTCAAAGTTGTCATTTATCCAGTGAAATATCTCGACTTCTACTGCATGAATTGGCATAAATCTTTGCACTGACATTCATGGTTTGCAGACTACCTGAAAGACTTGAACACAGACTTATTCCTGCTGCGCAACCAGCAGGCCATATTATATTTGACGGATGCCATTTGTGGAATATGTAATGTCTCCAGAACTCGGCTCCTGCTGCAGAATTTGGTTCAGATATTGTGTCGTCCACAGGGTTATATTTTGGTGATCCTCTTCTCCCCTTCTTCCCCTGCATAGCTAAGATGGTGAACATGGTGAACATTACACCTGCTTAGCATCAGCACACAAGCATTGCCATTGTAATCTGATTTTAGCATTTAGCCTAAAGCGTCACTGTGTATGGCCTCATAGAGCATTTAGCATGGCTGTAACTTCGGTTCTCATAAGCTACGGGCCTCTGCATTTCTGTCCTGGTATTTGCTTTTTGGCCGGAGCTGATCCGTACTCTGTGTATTGATTCCAAGAGAAACTGTTTTGAAATGGCTCTAACTGGGATACTGCCTGCGCCTTGAACAGACTGTCAGCATTAAAGCTGCTCCAAGCCAGATTCTACGTCACAATACACAAATAAAATCAACCTAGCTTTCACCATAAACTGGGAATGCAAGAGAGAGAAGTTTAGACTCATTTTTTGCCCCTTTGTTAGATTGTTAAATTAAATCAAAGTTATCTCGTTTACTGGTTTAACATTTGGGGATTAGTGGTGGGTCGAGGCATGTCTGACTGTGACATCTGCAAAAATTTCTCAATGAGGACTTAAAGTAATGAAGGGTGAGTCTGGTAGAACCTCTGTGTGTATAAGTTAAACCCAATGACTAGAATAAATGGTGGCAATTGCTAAAGGTGTTATTGATAACAGTCAGCCACTAAATGTGGTGCTCCATCTCCCCCTACAATTGCATTCTCCTCACATCACCGCTGTTGTTTGAATTGCTGCCCCCTCGAGTGGTTGCCAGTTTGTCGGACCACCTAATTTTGCTAACGCTAGCCAGTTATCGCGTGTGATTCCCTGCAGAATTCAGCCGTTTTTATGTTTTTTTCCCCCACAAACTGGCAACTGCCAACACCTGTCTACATAAAATGTTATCAATCTGAACTTTTTACATTTAATCTTGTGACAGTGCTGCTAATACTCTGGTTAGGTTTAGGCAAAAAAGAAACACTTGGTTTTGGCTTGAAACACCTGTTTTTGTTGGTACAAACACATCTCTAAATTACAAAGTCTTGTTTAAAACATCCAGTTTTGCAATCACAAACATAGCTGTAGATGTGCTGACCGCACGTCAAAAATATATGCTTTTTGTTTCTACGCACATGGGTGGAAATGTTCCAAGGTCGCCTTTAAAATATCCAGTGATCCGACTCTTACAGATGTTAAAAGGCAATGGTCCCTCGTCACAATTATCTAGTCACTTAACCCATGTTGAAATGCAGTCTCGAACTTCACGACCATCCGCTTTGCCTCCTCATATGAAAGTCAGGTCAGGAAAACATGTCATGTAAATGTGACATGACACGTTTTGTGGAAATGTCATGGTAAGCAGCCTCTGACCTGTGCAAATGTGAGAGTATAAGTGGTTTGCAAAAGTGTGAACTGTCGACTGGGCTCCTAATTCTAGTCATTTTATGCATTGCTTGTTTAATCTCAAGTCAAACAGTGCCGTTTTGTTTGCAATTTTAGACAATTTCCTGCTTTGCCCTTTGTGAGATGTGGCTCCAGAAGTACAGTTTTATTTGTCTTACAATTCATGGAACTGTCTGGTGATGAATGCCCTCCAGAGGCTCATTCATAAGATAAATTGGCCTGAAATTCATTAGTCCTGCAGACAGTTTGTGTCTCCCTTTGTGTGTCTCCCTTCCCCTCCTGCTTTTTATGTGCAAACACAATCCGTCACAAACGCACACTAACATACACGCATGTCCCCTAATGCCCTCGTGTTCTGCTGTGTTATTCAGGGTTGCAGTACACTCAGGCTAAAAGAGGGAGAACAAAAAAAAACACCTTTGCATCTGTCTGTGTAGCTGAAGTCCAGCCCGAGGCCCACTAGGCTTCAGTGAAGTGTGCTGTGATTTGACAAGGCCAGTGACAGGAGGCACTGTAAATATCCGGCTGTCATGTGACTCACTTCGTGGCCTCGAGGAACCAACAAAAGGTCAATGTTTCCTGATGCCATTGCCAACAACTAAATTATGTGACTTCATCTCTTGCTCATGCATTTGTCCCAATTTTAGGGGATGGATACATGGGAGGTGTTGCGTCACTTTGCTCGCACACTGCGATGATCGTTCACATTCCTACAAGCATCCATACATACTCACTCACAAACACACACAAGGCTTTATTACACAAGCTTATGTGCCAATCTCAAGACACAGATATACTAACACACAGGCATGTGTTGAGTACTCACAACCTCTGGGTTTGTCTTCGTACATGTCATGTCTGACAGTGACAGCGGCGCATTAACACGTCTGCATAGCTTCTCTAATAAAACAAATTGTGATCCATGTTCTTTACCCCGCAAAGTGCAAAAGGTTAAACAGCGTCATCCTCCTCCGCTGAATCAAAAGGGCAGTTTCTGTCGCAACTGCAGTACCTCTACTGCGAATGTGTCTCTCTGCCCTAAAATGGCTTCGGGGTCTTGCATTTATCCTGCGTGCTTTAATGTCTCCACCTCTGAGTGCTAATGCATTGGAACTTGTGTGCAAATGCACTGAAATTATTCTGTATGGAGGCCACAAAAATGGTGTGTGCAAGGAGACACACCAAAATAAATCAAGGCAAAACATGTTTTACATATAAGAAGCATAGTCAAATGCAAGTTCAACTGATGGAAGGGGAAACAGAGCTGGGAAGGGAAGCCAGAGAGAAAATAGATGCTGACAAATGTCAAAAAAATCCTGAAACTCTGTAAAGCCCCCAGTGGAAAAGCCCCTAATGGAATATCTGCCCATGTGCTAAAACACTCATCACACTGATTAATTGGGCAACTATAAACCAATTTTCCAGTCCGCAACTGGTCTTTGCTTGTGGAAAATCCAGCACTCTCTAAATAACATGTGGTTTACTTTGTACAGTTCACTGTTCCACGGGGAGACATGGGAGATCATGGAGGAAATTGAACAAGAAGCCAAAGCACACAGGCGAGACTGCTAAGCCATGGGCGTGGAGGTAAAGGGTGATCCAACTAGTTTGGGGATTTATATTAAACGTTTATGTCAAATTGACAAATAAGCAGTCAGGCATTAGATCAGTATGGCTCAAAGTACAATTATGCACGTTATAATCAAAATAACTCATAAAAAGTGTCATTACCTTTCGTATACTGTCAGAAAGTCATCATGTAGGCAATCTAGTTGTAGCCTCTGAACCCTGAACTGTTTAAAACTGAGTAGCTGCTTCTTATCACCCGATGACTGTTCTGTGCATTGTTGCATGCAATTCATTTCTGGTTTTATTTATTATTCATTATTGGCCCGGTGGAATTTCACAGGAACGTGGACAATTTTATTAATTGTAGATCTAGTCAAAATCACTTATTATAGACCATCAGACGACCTCTACTGTCTCACCGATTCAGTTCACAAAACATTGCTAGTTTGCTGATTAGTTTGTCACATCATCATTGGTTTGTTTATTTAAGATTTTACTCTATCGGCTTCAAAATCATCTACAAACAACAGTACACACATTTTGAAGAAATATGGCATCATAGTTAAACTTTACTTGTACGATGAGTTAAAGCTGCTGTGAGCATCGTCGTTGTTTTAGCTAACTTCCTGTCCGTTCTGCAGTCAGCGATCCCCTCCCTCCTTTCTACGACACCACATGAATGAGGAGCGGTAATAAAAAATATCAAAATGCTTGACTGTCATGCTCAAATCAGCAATAACAATGCAACATCAGCTAGCTAGCTAGTCGGCAGCTACCAAGCTCATCAGCGGCTGGTAACGACTGATTGATGCTTGTTATAAAGAAAAGAACTTCTTATAACATTCGGTTGGAAGTTTGCCTCTGAAAATATCTTGTTTGGAGGGCCATGTAGATAGTGTAATTCTTCACCCTTCCTGTCTATCCCAGTGAGAATTGGGACACCCTACCCTTGGATGTGAACGCACAAAATGGAGGCCTAAGGACTAAGTGGTCGGGGCAGAGGGGTGTATTGAGATTGGGCCATTGAGTACCTCAGGGCTTTGTTCTTGGCCTTCTTCCCTTCCTCCAGAATATACTCCCCTGCTGATATCAGACAGTCTGACTTTGTAGGTGAATCTATTAAGGCTAGTATTATTATTCAATGTTTGTCCTGCCAACAAGAACACTGTGAAGTTTCTGAAAACCACTGCACCTCCTCGACCCTCTGTTTGTTTGATGCACCTCAAGCACATGAGCTTCCAAGCTGTGTGCCTCTCTCTTACTCTCTTTCTCTCTCAACCTATTTTCTCCCCCTTGTCCTGTTTTTTGATTTAGTCCTTCTCTGTGCTGGACTCATCGGCCATCCTGCACCCTTTGTTTCCCAGCTGGTTGTTGGTGCCTCTTTCCAGATGTTTTGGATCTGGATCTTTTTCCCTCCAGGAGATTCATCCTCACCTCCTGTCTCTCCCTCCCTCTGTGTGATTGTTCCCTGTCTCCAATCTGAGTGAATGGCTTTGCCAAGTGCATGTGCTTTCACACAGATGTATTTTGTATAAATATGCCATTGTGGATATGCTGTGGCAGGCTGTTGGTAGCTTTGGAAATCATTTAGACAGCCTCTCTCTAACTCCACAGCAAAGTACTGAAATACAGTGCTCAGGATTATATATTCAAGAATGGTATATATGGTAAGTCAGCTCACCACTTTCAGTCCAGACTGAAACATCTCATCAACTAGAGAATGGATTGCCAAGAAATGTTTGTATTGTTCACTGTCCTCAGAGGATGGACCTTAAATGGAATTTATTCACCTAAAGCCAACAGCAGGTCAACGTTCTCACTTCCTCTGTGAAGTATCTCAACATCTACCACATGGATTGCTTTTATAAAGAAATTAATGTTTTCTACATAACAAATCCTAATGAATTTCGTTATCCCCATGTTTTTTCCTCTAGCTTCATCACGAGGCTCAGATTTGTGGATTTTCATGAATCATCTCAACAACTATTTCATGAATTGCCATGAAATTTAAATGTAATATAACAGCTTTTTTCAATACTTCGGTTTATGACCAAACACCTGCACAAAGAAGGACATTCCCATGAGCCTCTGCTTTACCTTCTGTACAGTGCTACTTAGCAAACATTAGCATGCTCGCTAAACTGTACAGTGGGATTGTCATCAAGGCAAATACACATGCTACTCGTGTAGAGTGTTGGTCACTGTCACATATAAAATGTCATACAATCTTGAAATTGCCCTTACAGGCAATTGTCAGCATGGCTTCATGACAGATGACACATACACAGCTGGTAACACAAACAGTTACAAATGCTCATGAACGCTACAGAATGGTGATGTGAACATATATCCTCTGTGTCTGCGGGGGCGTCTCGAGCAACTGCCTTGAGCGTTTCCTAAAAAAGGACATTTCTCAATCTTAAAGCAACATTATGTAACTTTTTTAACCTTTAAAAACAGCTTCCAAATCCTTTTAAAGGTACAATGTCTTGTAACAGGGTGAATGGCGTCTCTGTCTCAGCCACTCTGCCACCCTGTCACTTGTTTCTGCACTGTGTAACTTCAGTGAGAGGGTAGAATCACAGTGTTACATACATGTTTACCTCAACATACAAGTTTTCAACACGTAACATTGTTATGGTGCCATGAGGTTTGTTTGAAGTCAGTTGTTAAAGACCTAGGATTTGTAGTCTCAAAAAAAACTGTGGGGGATGCCAAATCGCACAAAATGCCAATTACCATATAGTGTGGCTTTAAATTGGCATTAGACCAATTTTTTGCTTTACCTCTAATGGCTGTAGAAAAATTTACACCATCCATGTATGGATTGGTTTCCTATAAACCTCACTTTCATTATGCTATTCTGGCCCACAACCGGGCTCCATTTTCCCCCAAAAAATGAAGGATTTACAGCACATAGAATTGCACAGTCAAAACAGGAATTGCCATTGTTCCCTTGTTGCTATCCGATCCAACAACTGGAATAACTGTGGAAACTCTGTACTGCAAAAAGACAAAGAGCCCCGCTGATGGAGGAGGCAAAGAAGGCGAACAGAGAGAGAGTGTCAGAAACCAAAGTAAAACAAGGATGGGTGTTCATTCGATGGAAAGCGCTGGTATTGTGTCAAGGCCTGTTCCTCTGCTGGCATTCTTTCTTCTAGATCAGTAAGTACCAAAACCTGCCTTTATCAACACAATCAACTGTTTTACTGTGTGTTTTCAAAGCACTGAAATCAGGATTTCCAGGTCAAACTGGGATTATAACAGTCGATTTGTGCTTTGGACAGTAGCCAAGCCGTTAGCGGTAGCCATGTTGCTAACATCTAAAAGTAATACCACGGGAAACACAAGGAGGAATTAGTTTTATAAAAGTGCTAGGGATCCTCATCTGTCCTTACAGCTTTCAAACACTGAATAGATCAAATTAAAATAAGCATATTGTGTGTTTGTGTCTGGGGGGAAAGTTTGTGCTGGCATGAAAGTTTTCCTGCAGCTGCGAAAAAAAAGAGAAAAAAAAGGATTTTGCCCAAATCTGATCTGGGTTTTTGAAAAAAGTTTTATGTGGTCGAACATGTAGGAGCAGATGTTATTTCCTCCGCTGAGACAGAATCAAAACGGCGTGTCTCAACAGCAAACGAGCTTGGTCCTAACGCACACTCATAAATGTTAAAATAGTGTTGATTGTTGCGCTGCTAGATGTGAATTTGTAAGAACAAATGGCTTATGAATAATTTATCAAGGGAATAATTTATTTATTTCAGAGTTCACTATTTGCCGATGTGTTGTAAAAAATGGCAAATAAATCCGGGGAAGTGACTCAACAGAAAAAATATTACTTTCCAGATACTTCACTTTTTGTCTTTTTATCATAATTTTCCTATTTCCAGTCCAACCCATCCTCCACTCTTGTAGTCGATTTCTTTGATGAAAGCGAGGGTTTTTATTGTCAGATGAACAAAATGAGTCAAAAAAAACCCAAAATCTTTTATTTCAGCCTCTTGACACTTTTCGAGAACAATGGCTACCATATAATACAATTTTCTGACTTACTAGCATCAGTGATTGCTCTGAAAATAGATTATTACCATAGAGACAGGGTTGAAACTTGTGCTAATCGATTGATCAGTAAGTCATCCAGTGGAAATATCAAATACGTTGGAGAAGCTGCACTCCAACATAAAGATTTACTGCTTTTCTGTTCCCCATCAGTGTTGAATCTTTGACAAAATAAACAGTTTAAATGACTTTGGGCTGTGGTGACTTGTAATTTGTTTTTTTTTACTTTGTATAGACAAGGCGATTGATCGAAAAATAATCAAATAATAATGCAGTAGTAAGGTATTTAAGGGCAGAGGAACAAGTAATTAAACACATGATGGCACTGCTCAACATGCAATGTGCGTTAGCTTTGGGACATAAACTCACCCAGGCAGGTAATTAATGTCTCGGGCACGCTTTTGGCATTTTTTTGAGAAGATGTGAAATGACAGCGACAGGCCAAATAAGTGTGGGTGTGATTTAGTCGCTCTCCTGGTTTATTTCAGAAGGCTGAAACATCTCGAGATTCACGCAGCACGCGCTTCATTTTTCACTCGCCTGATTAGGTTGTGTTTACCTGTGGGCTCTGTTCTCCATCTGATGCCGGCTTATCTCAGGCTATCAGTGTTAGCGCTGACCAGGCTGATGGTGCTGGTGATTAGAACCATCTTTTTCAGGCAATTAGCAATTACCGAAGCTCTCCTCCAAGATGTTGAGGGGGTTGAAGAAGTGGTTTTGGGATGGATTAATGCTGACGTCAATGGCAAAATGCAAATTTGCTTCCCGAGCTTTATGTAAAAGCTCTGAATTGGGAGCTTAGCCGGGGAATTTTGTCCACATGCTCTAACCCATTCTTGTCAGTGCTGGAAGGATTGCGTGGTCTCACTGATGGGTTGGACGAGTGGCTCCCTCAGCTTTGAAGCTGATAAACCTTTTAAAACCATGACAAATATTCTCCTGCAATTTTGCCAGAGGAAAGGCAAAGAAATGAAATAGGTAGCAGGCGCAGGAATATGAAAATTTGCTCCATCCACCTCAAACTCCCCACCATACAGCCCAAGTTTTTCCTTTGAAGGCTGAAGTGCTTACTCTTGCAAACCTTTGAGCTCATACTACAGTGAACTGTCTCTTCTAGAGCTGTCTTCTAGATCCTAAAAGACAGTAACCTAATGCTCCTGCATCAATATGGCAGCTAATAATGTCACAGCGTAGAGACACGTAGCGTGCAGCGGAACGGTGATCATCAGGCAGCATTTAGCTGCACAACCTCCATGTCAGTGCCAGACATGGCTGGATGGCACAAGTTAGGCAGCAAGGGTGAGACACCCAGTCAGTTTCCATAGTGATGTGGTTGAATGGAGGGGATTAGCAGGGGCAGTGTGGTGGGAAAGGATTGCAGGCTTCTGTCAAAGCTTGCTTTGAAAGACCTCCATGTCGTGGCACTGTCCTATTTGGTGATGCTGATGATGGACCCTTCGTCTCCCTTCACTCCACACTCTTTCCCTGATGCAAGCATATTTTATGTGCACTGACACTGCTGTCCCCTTTTGTGCACTGGTCTCTCAGGTGTACAGTCTTTGATGTGCCAGTTGTTCACAGTAATGTGCGACCCTCCTGCAAACCCTCCTGCCAGATCCAAAACAAAAACCTTCAGAATTGGCTTGTTGCTTTTGAGGTAAGACATTAGAATAAGGTGCACAAAAATGTGACTAGTTACTCAGTAAGGAATTAATCAGGATGGACTGAAAAGTAATGGAGTAGCTAATGCTGAGTTACTAGAGAACAGACTGGGAGATAATATATTAATTAATCTGTATTATAATGTAAGGACTAGGTAATAAATATCTGTCAATTAACATTCTGACAACTTCACAAGTTGTTCCTGATTAACTCTGATCCAGCTGCTGAGTGGAATAAACTAGCAACTACTCATCAGCTACTAATTACTTAATCATTAGTGATTAAGTTATCCTTAATTACTAAGTCTACTTGGTAACTACTCAGTAGTATGTTTTACTTTACTTTAAGGTGCACAAAAAGAGTAACTAAAGCTTAAGTAATAAGAAGTTAAGGTGTAGCTACTCGGTTTATTTAACTCAGCTGCTGGTTCAGAGTTAATCAGGAACAACTCATGAAGAAAGACACAAAAGAGTAACTTATAATTCTCTAATTACTAATTAATGAGTCACCACTAGTATGTGCCACTAAGCAGCTGGTACACAACTGATATTTATGAACTAATCATTACCCAGTGATTCATTAATACTGGATCTCTTCATCTGGTATCCAGGACCTTATCATTATCGACTAGTTTTCGAACCACAGCAATTCATGAATTACTTATTAAGGATTCAATAATTATCAAGACAACTAGTCACATTTTTGTGTACTTTGTTGAAAAGTTCATCCACAACTTTTCTGTCATTCAAGTTTTACTGTACATCACTACAACATGTAGACGTTTTTTTGTCAGTTCACACTTAAAACCTCCTGATTATAATGCACGGATTAGTTTGCCCTTAAATCTGCAGGATGTGAAGTTAAACATGCAATTTTTGACAGCTCATAGACAGCAATTTTGGGAATGTAATCCTCATCACTAAAGCTAATGATTATGTCAAGTCAGCCTCAGTCACTGAACATTTTCCCCTTCAGACAGCACTCAGTAATATGATGATTAATCAACTTCTCCCCCAAATTATCAGCATTGTGATTATTGTGGGTTGTCATTCATTTGTAATCAAATTGCTTTAATCCTATTATCTTTTATTTTCTATCTTTCACTCTTGTAGCCATGGTTGTCATGAGGACTGGACAGTCATAGCAAGCAAAGAATGAACGGGAGCTGAAATGCAAACCCTTAATTGCAAGATGAGCCGTAAAACAAAGACCAAACCAGAGACAATTAAATTCTAGTTACTATCCGATAATGTCTGTTTAATATGATAAGATTCACTTAATCAATTTGCTAAAGCATTTTATTAACATGCATTGAGGTGGATTAAAACAAATATTCAGTTCATCTAAAATATCTGTTAAATCAAGCAGGCATAGGCACTGAATCATTCAAACTGACGGCCTTTTATCTTGTTCTACTACACACTTACCATCCTCATCGAAGGACAAGATTTAAATCGACACTTATTTAGTGTCATCACTGACCATTACTTCAATGCAATATCTATATTACAGAAAAGTAATATATTGTTCATAAGAAAATATAAAGAAGACACCATCGGAGACAAAGAATTGCAGTATCATTGCTGAGGTTCGGTGTCAAACCTGAGGCTGACCTCAGTGAAAATGGGATTTATTTGCAGGAATCAGAGGTTTTTCCAACATGTGAACTGAGCAGTCTGCAACATATCAAACACAAGAAATTTGTCACCTGATGTTCTAAACCACTGGACTCACAGTTATTGTACAGTTATTATACAGTGTGTTCTCACTGTGAGCGAATGCTACTGATTCCAAAAATTGAGACCAAATAAAACCACAGAAAAACTGGGTTGTTAAAGCGTAAACTGGAAAAATGCAATCCAATGAAGTCGTCACCTGAGATTGAAGGTTAAAGGGATGAGTTAAGGTATATTTTATATTCATTAGACTGATCGCCTTCATTTTTCAAGCTCACTATACGAGACAAAAGTGAACCTCTAATAAACTCTGTGTTGCAATTTCTAAGAATTGATGTTATGTTGTATGAACAATCAATTTGGTAAAGTACTCTGAACATGCAATTCAAACATAATGCATGAAAACGTTTCCGTTACTATGAATGATTCTATGAATTCTTGCGCTGACCTGACAAATCTTACGTACTGAATATATTTTGGAGAGGCAAGAGCATTTAAAAATAGGAATTGGTTGAAATTAAACCAAATCTCAGCATTATTCATAAAATCTTTTATCAAAAGATTGTTGTGGTCAATACACATTAAATAAAAGGACAGTGTCAGTCAGCTTTGACTTAAAAACCTGTAGGTGCTACATGTGTGTGATATATTTTTCACACATACAAACATTATAAATCTTGCCTATTAGTGTGTTGTTTCAGCTCAGGGTAGCCTTTATTTATCACAACAGGCCTCGTAAATGGTGTTAAAGCGTTTGCCCATTTTGAGAATCAATCTTAACAGATTATCTCTGTAAATGAGTTTGTCAGCCAGCATGTCTAATTTGCCATGTAACCTTTTTCAATATTGATAATATTGTTTATAGCAGTCGTTAAAGCTGTTTTTGCTCGAGTACAACCATAAGCACGGTGCTGGGATAATTCATTTCAAAGGCCTTTTAATCCCTTACATGTATTTGTATGTTGGGCGCAGATTTTTTTCAGCGTCGCCTCGACGTGCTTTAACCCTCAGAAGCCTAATCTGCGCCATTAATGGACTTTTTGTAGAAGTTAATTAACCATTTTCAATGATAGCAGCAGAGCAATCCCAGTAGAGAGCCATATAAGGAGGGAGAGACGGAGACCGATTATGCTGTTGCCTAGCAACACATGTACAAAATTTGAAGCGATTTAGTGCCCCCATACTGGTTATCATGGAGGTCATATGTTTACTAAATCCACACCGTGTGCTGGCTGTCACACAGGGCTGTCAGCAGACCGGCACAGGTACCCATCCCCGTCCTGCTTGTTGCACGCCGACGTGTTGATGGCAAACATGTTAAAGCTGCACCCAGGCTGGATGTTAAAAAAAACACGGCTGTCTAATTCCCTGGATTTGTGGAAACGGCATTTTTCCTTTGACTGAGTGGCAAATGCTACATCAGAATCCCAACAGAGGAGAGAAGCAAGTCTTTTGCAGCAGTGGGGTTTAACTTCTTTGCATAGTTGATCCCTTCAGGAAGGTAAAATCAGGAGAAAAAAGAAGAAAAAAAAGAAAACACCACAGAGGAGATGAACAGAGCATGCTCCACAAATTTGGTAGATGATTCACTCACCAGTTCCTGAAATATCATTGGCCAGCCCACCTCACCGATTCCTACAGCCCACAATACCTCACTACGCATGTAAATAATATCTGGCAAAAGCTGTTTGTTATTTTTTTTTTTTTAAAACTGTCCTCTCAGCTTATTTTGCCTGTTTGTAAATTGTGTGTGTGTCTGTGTGTGTGCGCATGAGAGAGAGAGAGAGAGAGAGAGAGAGAGAGAGAGAGAGAGTGAAAGAGAAAAGGAGGCATACAAAGAGACAGAGAGAGAGAGAGAGAGAGAGAATGAGACGTAGGGAGGAAGGAAGAGAGAGGCGAGACAGAGCTGCTGAGGCACTCACTTCACAGCAATTTAGGTCATGCTAAACAAATGCTATACTAAAGAAGCACAGACAAATAAGAGCATCAAGCCTTGAAGTGATTTCAGCGTCTATACGCCGCCGAGATGACAACGTGGTGTGATCAGTGTGCATGCAGGGGAATGTCACAAGTTTCTCTGAGCAGCACGTGCAGGTGTGAGGTAATATTTCATCAATCATCCCTGGGAGGGAAGAACAAATTACACTGAGGGTTCGTATAGAAATATTGAGCTGTTATCCGGTTATGTCTTACTTCCCCAGTGAAATACATGTGCGCCAGTCCCTCTATCATCAGGACACAAGTGGTGCGCGCACACACACACACACACACACACACACACGCACACACACACAGCGGTGCACCCTCTCAGTGCTCACAAGTCAAGAAAAATATACAGCAGCAATCACGGTTAGAGGCCGATGAAAACAAAGAGCAGACAGCAACAGAAAAGAGGCTGCACATCCAGGCTTCTCTTTGTGGGATTTACCTAATGAGACATATTTATATATTAAAGAGCCCTGTTGAAGGCTCACTTGCTGTCAAAACAAGGGTTTGGTTAAATATTTAGTGTTGATTTGTTTTGTTTTTGAATTGTGCTCTTTGCGGATTTTGATTCTACACAGCAGCCGCATTCATCCAGAAAAAAAACCAGAGGATCCTTTACCACCGTGTCATCGTGTGTGTTTATGTGTAGCATTGCTGCACGTACACAACGCTGATGCGCCACACGTGAAGAGAATCGGCCGCCCTCACTGTCAGCAGTCACCGGCTCCACTTGCATGTTTGCACTGAAAAATAAAACGGGATGTGTACACAATTCCCGGCAAGAGGAGAAAAACAAGCCTGCGACAATATGAATAAAATATGTGAATTGCTTATGATTAGCATGCTAATGACTAATCATCATGCTAATTAGTTCATTTTGTGGCCTCAAATTGCAGCCTGGCGTTGAGGAGTGAGAGTGCGTGGAAATGCATTGCGAAAGCCGAGAGATTGCTCGGAGAATTGCACAGAGATTATCGAGGCAGTTTAGAACAATCATCTCAAGGTATGTTAGGGAGCGGGGACGTCAGGGGAGAGAAAATGGAGGGCAGATCCACACAGAGGCCTGTTACAACACAGAGGCGTTTGTTTGGAAAATGTGACTTTCAATTTTGTTTTATTCTTGTTCTTGACAATTTACTCGAGCTTGTGTAAACAAAACACATCCTGAGTGCTGGATTTATGTAGCATTTCATCCGAGGTTGTCACGATATCGTATTTTCACGACACAGTCATCGCGGGGCAAACAAATTCACGATACCGATATTATCGCGATATCCTTAGAATTTTATTTTTTTTGGGGGGGGGCGGTGCTCGCGATCAAATCTGTCTTTCACTTTGTTTACTGTGTGATTTTCTGTCTTTTTTGGCAAATAGATTAACTTCAAAATATGAGTGTAGGGAGGTGGAGAGACAGTTCACGACTAAAAACAAAAGTGTAGGGAAAGGAACAACTACTAGCAGCTCCTCAGTCACCAGTGGGCGAGATATGAACTCATAAACAAAAGATGATCTTCGCTGGATCATTCACGCGATATTATCACATGTTTATTATTTACACATTATCAATATTCCATTTTTTTTTAACATCACGGTTATCGTGAATATCGCGGCACCCCTGATCTCATCTTTGATTTCATATTTTGTGCTTTTATTTGGATTATTCTGATCGCCCAAACCTGTAAAACAAAAGCATTCAGTTTCACTTTAAGTCAAATTTCTCAACATATTCGTGCGAATAATACGTTAAAGATACATATGTAAATATATGGTTTGACATCTGACACAATAATCATGATGGAAATGACAGGGAATCTCCACCTCACAGACAATAAAGATGATCCCCCCCCCCA